>NQYQ01000006.1:140838-158380 GCA_003055925.1 Escovopsis sp. Ae720 | reverse complement strand
GGGGGTGTTCCTTGCATGCATTAACCAGCATGTATCGAACAGCGGGGGTTGGAGAAGGTTTTAGGGTTTGGCGTCGGATCCGGGGTAGAAGGGCTCAAGCTAAAGACGCTTGAGAATCGAGAAAGAAAGCCGAGGGAGTGGATCTTCTTAGGTATGAGAATCTCCATTCCGGGGATGTGGATGGACGCACTCCCCCTCCAAGTCGGGGCGGGGCCGGTCAGACTTTTTCGTTGGTTTGATCCATCGCGATTTCTTTCCCCCGGGCCTCGTTTGATACTGTACTCGTACTCGTACTCGTACTGGTGGAGGACGTCATGTGGATGAGGTTAGGAGAGGAGAAAGAGGGATCACCAAAGGATGTTGTTGGTTTGGGAGGGAGAGAAAGAGGAGGTTTTTTTTTTTTTTTTTTTTTCACGATACACGAGCGCCATTTGGAAAGGATTGTCCACATGCTTCGAATAACTCACCTTACAAGGCAAGGCGTGCAAATTGCTCGTACGAGTATGTACGAGTACGAGCACTCGTAGAATGACTTTGCGACGGGCATTCACCGGGGTCCCCCTCTGCTGGCGCAGAGCTTTCATTGGGATCATCCTATGGCGATTTTAGCCTCATCCGCCGGGTGGGACTGCTCGTCATCCTTGGACGAGACCCCCGCATCCGAGCAGGCGGGAGGTGTGTTCAGAGCTTCGCATTCCGGCCAATGTCCAGAGAGGGTATGGCACCTGGGACCGAAAATCAACAAGCTCCGGGAATTGGGAATTTCTTCGTCCGGTCCAATCATCGTGACCAGTCTTTGCAGCGCCCCGCTCCCCGAGATCGCGGAGTCGACGAGGGAAAAGCTGCGAAAGGGACCAGTACTCCGTACTCGTATCGTACTCGTACAGGTACAGAGTTCTCAAACCGGTGTCACCTTCAGATGATGCTCGTATCATGCACCGGCCGGCGGATGCGGCGTCTGCGGTTTCGACTTTGCACCTTGACAGGAGCCCAGTGTCTCGGAAAGCTTCTTACTGAGACCTCGTGTCTCCTTCTCGAGAAGAAGATCTATTGGCAGGGAGGGAGTCGAAGAGACGAATTTTTTTCCCCTCTGCATGCTCAAGGATGGCCCGCGTGAGACCCTTCTTGTCGATGCTCCGTGCCTGTCGTGGATTGTTCTTGCAGGGAAGATCGCAAACTCTCCGGGAACAGGTCCTTTTCGATGTTAGTCGAGGAAGCTTGCAGCCCAACTGTGGGCCTTGGATTTTGAGGAGCAGATGAGGGGAAGCACGATGCGAAAAAAACCAGAAGGCAAGCTCAGTAGGTAGATACTGGTACTCTTCGGCGTGCGGACAATGATGCTCCAAGCGATTTGGGCAGAGACTCTTGAACTGCATGAAAGGAATACCTGGACTCTGGAACTTGCATGATATTGGAGAGATTGTCCCGTATCGTACTCGTACGAGTATGGGGATCCATGGTTCCTGTACGATACTCGTACAAGAACGACTCGCACACGTTGCATCACTTGATGAGGTGGAGAGGGTTCGTTGCGAAGACGAAGATGGGGGATGAAGCTACGAGGGAGAAAAGAGATGGCTACTACCAACTGTGGAAGAAAGAAATGGGAAGATGAAGGAGATGAATGATGGCAGCACGAGATGGAGATGCAGAGGGAGGGAAGAGATCAAGAGACGGAGAGGAAGAGGAAGAGGAAGAGGAAGAGGAATGGATTGATTGATTTCTTGAGGAAGGTACGAGTCATGAAGCCAGAGATTTGGCCGATGCTGGTTGAGTCGACTGCGACTGCCGTTTTGATCTCATTGATTGATGTCTCGTTTATTCATGTGGGGAAGGAGTTGAGGACTCGGGACCTGCCTGCCAGAGGTTCAACTCGAATTCAACTTCTTGGAATATACTCGTACCAGTACCAGTAGTAGCGGTTTCTCTGCTAACTACTACAGGTGTTAGTACCTGTAGTAGTAGTAGTGGTGAAAGGAGCACCAAAGACAGCCCTGGCTTCATTCAATTTTCGAGGTCTAGATCAATTGTGATTTTGCATTCCATCCACAAAATTGAACCCTTTCGACACATCACCACGCGAGTGCTTTTCTTTCTGGGTGTCATCTGGAATTTTGATTCCAGACTGCGTCGAAGGAAGTGGGAGTACGAGTAGAGGAACTTCCGGATACATGTACGAGTACTCCGTACTACATACTCGTACGAGTACTACCACAGGCACGCTTCTAGGCAATTGCCGTCGCTTATTTAGCTCTGCCCTAAAGATTGAACTTGGCTGCCCACCCGCTGGACATCCAGGAGATGGCACCAAATCCGGCAGAGATCTGCCTGATGACATCTACTACCTATTACGACGGAGGGACCACTTGGTATGTTGGAGTAGGTAGAACAGTGCTAGTACTCGTACGGGGTTTCCCTTCTCCGTACGAGTACCTGTTAGTCTTGATCTCAGCTTCATCGTCATCTTCAAGGCTTCAATGTTTACATCAACTAACACCAGTCGCGAGCTTCACCTCATGGAATTCGCAGCAGATGCTGTGATTGCATACATACCTCAACCATCTGTACTGAGTGATGATGATGGGCGGATATTGGAAGTTCTAATGGATTAATTCTTCACAGTGCGGGATCCTCATGAGATCCAAGCTTCCTTCAAGCTGCAGTGGAGCCTGGACCTCATGAAGCAGCCGCGAACCCTGGGGCCGTCGTTCCTTCCAACGAGAGAGGCTGTTGGTCTCGCGGAGGTCAGAGGGAAGGCGCCCTCCATGAGCTGCACGTGAGCATCAAGAAAAATTAAAAGATAAAAACGAAAAGTCAAAAAGAATTACTCGTACTCGTAAGAGCCTCGAGAGGAATCAATCAATCTTTCTTTTTTTTTTTAGTCGGTGATTAGACGAACCGGAAATCTTTCTCCTCACGTCGCATCGCCGCCATCGACATCGCCGTCGCCTCCGGACTATTGAAGAGTACTCGTACGAGTACAGACGAGCTCGAGTTTTGTGTCCTCGCGAATACTGTGCACGACAGCGGCGATCCTAGAGCTTGGCCCCAGGGAAATTCGACATCTCGACGCCAGAGGCCAGTGCGGGGTACGAGTAGTACTTGGGGGGACTCATACGAAATGTCGCCGTCGAGCGCTTCCACGCCGCCCTCCACCGACGGCCAGATTCTCGGCGGTATGCATTCCCCATCCTAGGTTTCATGGCGTTTCATAGGCTGTGTCCCCCCCCAAAACTATTCAGACGCCGGTTCATGGTGTCCCTTTCCCCGCATGACCAATCACCGGATGGACGCCACACCCCTCACACGGCGGCTCGGGGTAGCGTCGGGTTGTCGCGCTGTCGTGTGGGCTACTTGTACAATACCCAAGGGTCTCCGTCTCTGTCTCTGAACGAGGCTGGGGGGACACGGATAGAAGGATTCCAAAACTCTTGGTTCTCGTGTCCCCATTGTCTGCACGACGCATCTCTCAGCCCGACAACGTGAGGTGCCTGGCCCTGTTGGAGGATCTGAGACTCGGCATGGCAAAAGACTGACTTCCATTTCGTGCATTTGACCGTCCCCAGGAACCCCTTCATCACCGACAGAGCTCCACGACGATCCTTCACAAACTGTGAGCATCCGGCTTGACGCGGGAAGAAAGGGAAGAAAAAAAATTCTCGAGACCCCAGCCAAATGCGTCTATCCGATATTCCAGCGCGCCGTGGTGATCTCTGAATTCCCTTCCCAAAGAGAGACAAAAGGCGGGGTGGGCGAGACGGGGGAGGGGGCGTGGTGTGTGGGGTTGGGATGGGGGAGTGCGAGCAGGAAAAAAGGCACAAGGGTCGGTGTGGAGACTCTGGGGAAGAGACTGACGGAGCTAACGAAGTACCGGTACCGGCCCTGTTACGGCACGATGCTGGAATTGAGCCCCGAGATGTCATGGCGACAGCACTGTCATGGGCCAACGGATGGCCGTTTTCATCCCTCTCGCGATATCCTTGCAAAGTTGGATGCAGCCATGCAAACAGGCGACCATGCATGCACCGGTGGGACAATCAGCTGGACCCGGCCCTGGATCTCGACACTGTCGACACCAACGAGAAAGAGGGAGGAGGGGGGAGGGGGGCCTGGCCGTGGCCTGGCGAAAGCGAGGCACGGCATGCGGCTCCTCGACCAGATTCTGCCATGACTATAAAAGCACAGGTGTTCGCCGGCTCGCTGTTACCTGGGGCTCTCCTCTCCTGGAATCGTTGTCTCCGATGGGCAGGGGGATTGTGTCTTGTCTCTGACAAACAATTCCTTTATCATCTGTTGATTCACCCCAAGTCTCAAACCTAGATCCCAGGCCATCGATCCAAGACCCTGACTCTGCCACCATGGTGGTCGGAAACCTTTACGTGATCGCGGGCGTCTCCGTCGTCGGTGGCGCCCTGTTCGGTTTCGATATCTCATCTGTCTCGGCTCAGTTGGCCGAGCAGTCCTACCTTTGCTACTTCAACCAAGATGAGCACCCTCCTACCACTATCGACGGGACATGTGGTGGTCCGCGGTCTCTGGTCCAGGGTGGTATCACAGCCTCCATGGCTGCGGGATCGTGGCTCGGTGCCTTGATCTCGGGTCCCCTCTCCGATCGTCTCGGACGAAAGTACTCCATCATGGTGGGCTGCATCATCTGGTAAGTCTTGCGTCAATCAAATGCCCCTTTCCTGTGCTTGACCCCAGTGCTCATCTCGCATCACACCAGGCTTGTCGGATCTACCATCTCCTGCGCCTCTCAGAACATCGGAATGCTCATCGTCGGTCGTATCATCAACGGTCTCTGCGTCGGTATCGAATCCGCCCAGGTCCCCGTCTACATCGCCGAGATCTCTCCCCCCTCCAAGCGTGGTCGTCTCATCGGCTTCCAGCAATGGGCCATCACCTGGGGTATCCTCATCATGTACTACATCTCCTACGGCTGCTCCTTCATCGGAAAGCAGAACCCTCTCGAGTACAATACTGCATCGTGGCGTGTCCCCTGGGGTCTCCAGATGATCCCCGCCGTTTTCCTTTTCTTCATGATGATGCTCCTGCCCGAGTCGCCCCGTTGGCTGGCCCGCAAGGATCGCTGGGAGGAGTGCCACCAGGTCTTGACCCTTGTCCACGGCCAGGGCGACCCCAACCACCCCTTCGTCGCCTACGAGCTGCAGGACATCAAGGACACGTGCGAGTTCGAGCGCCAGAACGCCGACGTCACCTACTTTGATCTCTTCAAGCCCAACATGCTCAACCGAACCCTCATTGGTCTCTTCTGTCAGATCTGGTCTCAGCTGACCGGCATGAACGTCATGAGTAAGTGCCAGAAGATCTCATTATCCCGAAAGACGAAAGCACTATCGAGATCATATACTGATTTATCTCGCTAGTGTACTACATTGCCAACATCTTCAGCATGGCCGGTTACCACGGCAATGCCAACCTGCTCGCGAGTTCCATCCAGTACATCATCAATGTCATCATGACCATTCCTGCCCTCCTCTGGGTTGACAAGTGGGGACGTCGCCCGACGATGCTCGCCGGCTCGACATTGATGGCCATCTGGATGTACACCAACGCCGGTATCCTCGCGACCAAGGGCGAGATTGTCCCCGGTGGCATCGACGGCGTTGCCGCCCAGTCCATGAGGGTCCAGGGCGCGGCCGCCAACGGCCTCATCGCCTGCACGTACCTCTTCGTCGCCTCCTTCGCGCCCACCTGGGGTCCCGTCTCGTGGGCGTACCCACCCGAGCTCTTCCCCCTGCGCCTGCGTGGCAAGGGCGTGGCCCTGGCCACCTCCGGCAACTGGGCCTTCAACACCGCGCTCGGCCTCTTCACCCCGTCCGCCTTCGCCAACATCAAGTGGAAGTCGTACATTCTCTTCGCCGTCTTCAACACTGTCGCCTTCTTCCACGTCTACTTCGTCTTCCCCGAGACGGCTGGCAAGACGCTTGAGGAGACGGAGGCCATGTTCGAGGACCCCAACGGCCTTGCCTTCTTCGGCACCCCGGCCTGGAAGACGTCTGTCGCCACCGCCGTGACCAGACAGGCCGAGCGCGGCGACATCGAGAACAAGCTTGGTCATGACGAGAAGGCTCCCACGAGCCATGAGGAGGAGAGGAAGTCTGCCTCGCCGCCCGCCGAGGCTTAGGCGAATGACGTGGAGGATGATGGATTTCAGGGCTGATGATTGATGAGTGATGAGGAAGTCGATGCCGAGTGGGATGAGCCTCTGGATAGAGGTTCTGGATTTTGCTTCAGTTGTGATACCAATGCCAATGCGATGATTTGTTTTTGCGACAGATGGGCCTTTCCTTTGGTAACGCCTCATTACGAATATTCTCTTCCCTTTGCTCATATTTTGTCTCGACCTCTATCCGATCATTATTCGAAATGCTTGTGCGCAAAATCTATGTGTATATATTTGTAGCTTACCTACATGATATCTCATATTCGCTAATACTCATCATCTATGGATGCAGTGGTACACAACCGATCGCAGCAAGTCAAACCAAGAGTGTGGCAAGGACAACAGATGCGCCGCTAAGCAATGACACGCCGGAAGCCCATCACCCTCGTCGTGCGCTCATGGAAGCAGTCGTCTAACTAACTCATCTTGTGGTCCCACTCGACCCACTTGCGAATCACCCCGTCCACCTTCCGGATCGACTCGGTCGTGTAGTCCATCCGGAACCACTCCTGGTGCCTGGCGCCGCACGCCTCGCACTTTTCGAACGGCGCTCGCATGCCCATGCCCGTGAGCTCCTTGTGGACCAGGTTCTCGACCTTGTTCGCGTGCGGCGTGGGCCGCGGCTCGACGCCGGCCTCGGCCTCGGCGCTCGGGACGTGCGGGTACGAGCGCAGCAGCTCGATGGAGAAGCCGCACTGGTTCGTCCACTCCTTCATGCGCTTGTGCACGTTGACGGCGCGTCCGATCTTGATGAGCAGCGTGGTGTCTGTGCTGAAGTGGTGGTTCGCGGCGCCGTTGCCGTTGCCGTTGCCAGACAGCGCGGAGCGTACGGCGGCCGCGTCGACGGGCACGGGGGGAGCGGTGTCGCCCTCGCGCTTGAGCCAGAAGATGTAGATATAGCCCGGCTCGTCGGCGTCGGAGAAGCCCTTGGCGACCTCCTTCTCGAGCTTGGCGATGGTCTCGTGCGGCAGGTCGCGCGGGATGAGCTCCGCGGGGGGTGGCTTGCGGCCGGGGTGGGGCTTGGGGGGCGCGGGAGGGACGGGCTGCTGCTGCTGCTGCTGCGGCCGCGGGGGATCGGGGAAGTCCTCGTCGTCGAAGGGCAGGCAGAAGCAGCAGCAGAGCAGGGAGCGCTTCTTCTTTCTCTGGTAGGAGTACCCGCCGCCACCGCCGGGGGCTCCGCCGTTCATGTACGGCGCTGTCTGCGGAGGAGGATGCGCGGGGGGGTCCTGGATGCGCATGAAGCCGAGCCTGTCGGTGAGGGAGGCGAGCGAGTCCATGCTGAACCTCTGCTCTGTGATGGTGACGCCGTGGACCCGAGACGGCTTCGGGCGCGGCGCCGCACCCGCACCCGCACCCGCACCCGCGGGCTTTCTCGGCCGGGCCTGGTCCTTGTGCTGGTGGCAGAAGAGCGCCTCGTCGGTGGCGTCATTGGGGCCGACGATGGCTTCGGCCTTGAGGGCGCGGCGGCAGTGCTGCCCATTGCCGTTGAGACCGTGGCACGTCGTCTCCACGGGCTTGGAGTCGGTCCTCCGGATCCTGGCCTCGGGGGAGGTGCCTGCGTAGGACATCTTGCGGGCGTTGCGGTGCCGGGAAGCACAGCACAGCACAGCACAGCAGCACGCGGGCAATGATCAATGCGTGGTGGCGGGTCGTGGGCGGAAGAAGAGAGCGGGAGGCCGGAGTCAGGACGGGCGGCGAGGCGCGTGGTTCGAGGCGGTCCGCGGGTCGAAGGGTCGCTGGACGCGGTGGAGGGCCGGACCTGCCGCCCGCGGCGGGCTCGTGATCCTTTTATTGTTTGGATCCATGGGGGGGCGGGCGGTGCTGAGGTGTGTGGATGTCGATGGGACTCTTGTGTCTTCGATTGGTCAGGGAGAGCCGCTGAGCTGGTCACTGACCATGGGCCAAGGTATCCTGTGCTGCGGATGGATGTGTGCACGAGTAAGAAGCGGACAGGGTTGAGACTCGTGAGGTGGCTGGTCGTGAGACGATCAGCAGAAGGTCTGGCATTTTTTTGTTTCCCCGAGAGTGTGGATTTCACCGGGCATACGGAGTATGTACATACCTCATACCTAAGAGAGTGAGTTGTGAATGGATGCATAAGTTGTGCATAAGGAGAGGGTCAGTCTTGATTCGACGACAAGTTCTCCGTTCTACCAGTACAGGTATCTCCAGTACCCACAGTATGGATACAGGTACTCGTACTCCGTACCTACTCCTATTATACTCGTAGTATTAAACAGTAGGCATGCTTCCAGTGTCGGCCATATGTAGATATTAGACAAAGGAAATAATGGTGGCCATCCGCATACAATACGTCTTGTCATGACTTGAAATCCCTTGGCCATCAAACACCCAATTCCTCTGTGAAGAATACTAGTTGAAGGGGTTACCGGACTGTTCTTCGAGATTCTTCCCTCTGATGAAAACGTGCTCCGTGGAAAGGTAGGTACATACGAATACAGGGACGAGTACTCCGTACCTGGAATTCGTAGTCGTACAGGAAGGCTTAGCCTCTTTTTGACCAATGACAAGCCGCGACGCAGCATCGGGTCCGCCCGCGATGGAGGGGAGACGGAAGCCACACCCGACGCTCTCAATTGACCAATCAGCATCATGCGGCGCATCATCGCCCCGCGCACGGGTCGCACCTGCCCTCGATCCAGAATCCCCCACCTTTGATGGTCATCGGAGTTGAAGCCGCAGCCTCGAGCGTCGATGCGACGAACCATCATCCACCCATCCATTAATCAATCAACGAACGCCATCAGCTCCTCCACGGCGAGGAAGTAAATCCACCGAGATGGAGTACGACACGACGACTCGTCAGTCTCTCGGCCGGAAATCCCCCTAGTGCGAAATAAAGTGCGCATCCGGATCGTGCTGACCTCGCCCAGCCAAGGCCGTCACGAGCGACCCGAGCTCCTTCGCCCACGAGTCCGTCCGCACGCGCTGGCCCATTATCATCGTGAGCCCCATCCTCTGTGGCTTCAGTGGCGTCAACTGGCTGACCTTGCATATCAGACCGGCGTCGTGGACGATGTGTACAAATCTGTTTCGCAGTGCGACGACCCGGAGAAACAGGCCGAGGGAAAGCAGATTGTCGCACAGCTTGGCAATCTCAAGTACGAGCTCCTGCACGATCGCAAGTTGACGTACGTCCTCGACCGTCCACCTCGCCCCTTGACCCGCGCGGATTCTGAAATGCCATAGGCCCCTCGTCGACGATGGCTTCTCACAAGAGATCGCCACGTACAACAAGGAGCTTGAGGCGCAAGGCAACCCATCGTGGCTCGATGCCCCGTGGCTTTTCTCGGAATGCTACATGTACAGGTCAGTGGTTTCAATTCCCTCGCAATGGGGCCCCAAGGACAATGAGGGGCACGAAGACGATATGGACCAAGTCAATTGATCTCCTGCAGGCGCATGTACGGCTTCTTCCTGGCCACCAAGCACTGGAACACGTACGACCCCTTCGCCCGCCAGAAAATCGACAGCTTCCGAACCTCGCGACCCGCCGTCATCGAGCTTGCCTCACGATACAAGGACATCATCACGAAGCTCAAAGCCAACAAGGACGTCACCCACGACCGCGAGGCCGAGAAGCTCCTCTTCATCGAGCTGTGCGAGGTCTGCCTCTGGGGCAACGCCACCGACCTGTCTCTCCTCGCCAACATGAGCTTCGAAGACATCCAGAAACTCCAGGGGAGCGAGGCGCGCAAGACCGCCGAGCAGAACATCCTCGTCAATGACCTCCCCGCCACATACGAGATTCTCAAGAAGGCCCAGGCCGAGGGCAAGAAGGAGCGCCGCGTGGACTTCGTCCTCGACAACGCTGGTTTCGAGCTCTACGTCGACCTGATCCTCGCTGGCTTTCTGCTCAACACAGGACTGGCCACGCAGGTCATTCTGCGGCCCAAATCCGTGCCTTGGTTCGTGTCTGATGTCGTACCCGCCGACTTCAGCACTCTCCTCAATGCCCTTGCCAACCCGAAGGCATTCTTCGAGTCTCCATCGGAGGAGGAGTCCGTCGCTGGGAAGACACCGGCAGCACTGGCGGACAATGAGGCCGAGGGACTGCTCTACGTGTTCCAGGACTGGGCCACCCTGCACGCCGAGGGTCAGCTCACGCTGCGGCCCGATCGGTATTGGACCGCTGGCGGGAGTTACTGGCGACTTCCTGGCGAGCATCCCGAGCTCTACAAGGATCTCAAGAACGCCGAACTCGTCATCTTCAAGGGTGACTTGAACTACCGAAAACTCGTCGGTGATGTACGACAATATCTCGATCTTTTCTTTCTCCCCTTCGTTCTCCTTTATGGAATCTTCAAAGGAGATGGTCTGACTTTGCTAATAATCTCTAGGCCAACTGGGACCCCACGACCCCCTTTACCACGGCCATCGGCACCATGGGCCCCGGGTCGGGGTTAAACATCCTCTCTCTGCGCACCTGCAAGGCCGAGGTCGTTGTCGGCCTACCTGCAGGCAAAGACGAAGAGCTCAGGAGCACACCAAACGGCGGCGGTGACAAACGCCGGCAGTGGGCGATGGTTGGAAAGGTACCCTAACTTTCCCTCACCGTGGCGAAGATGAGGCAACGCAGGCTAATATCTCCTTCTAGTATGCCGTTGTGTGCCTATCACAGGATTCTTGATGATTTGGATGGTGAAGCATGGTGCCTGAAAAGTCCTTTTCAATTGGCGCGAAGGACCTCTTCCTAGAAAGCGGAACCTACGAGCTACTTGCGGTAAATATGAGCCAATGCCTGTCAGATATGGAGATATAGATCAGGAAATTCCTTCATACAAAAAAAAGAAAGAAATTGGCGGTATGACTCCCAATGACAAGACTCCCTGTTTGTATGATGATGAATAGATTCCGGGAGGTTGTGGCCATCTGCATATTGGGAGTACAAATGATATTTCCCCATCTTCCTACAAATATGACAATCTTGATTCATCTTCCATCTTTCATTCTCTCCATCTCAAGCCTTATTCTGGTAGTTCTTACCCCCCCCCCCCCCCTCTCCCATCATGGGCACATACCAGTGATTAGTACCTAGTAGTGGTTCACGCGCCTCCCCTTTCGGTCGTACGACGGGGGGAACCTATACCCCGTCGGCAAATCATACGTTGGCAGGTCATACGATGTGTGTGTAGTGCGTACCGCTGCAGTAGAGGACGTCGACTGCGAAGACGTGGCAGAAGATCGCGCGACTGTACTAGTGTGCAGGGTTGTCGGGTCCGTAGACGTCGAGGATGAGGCTCGGCCGGAGGTTGCGGAGGGACTCGTGGAAGCGTCAGACGTGGTTACGTGCGAGGAATGGCTTGAGGAGCCTGTGGGCGCGGGAGTGGCAGTGGTGGGGGGGCTCGACGCCGAAGACGAGGATGCTGAGGAGGAATTGTGGGCCGCGCAGGTGTGTTTGGAGGTCGAGGTCGAGGTCGAGGTCGAGGATGAGGTGGGAGTTGCGGTGGTGTTGCTTGTGGTTGTAGCTCCCGGGGTCGTGCTTGTATGAGAGGCAGACGGGGGCGCCGTTGCTGTTGGGGTCACTTTCACGGTGATGTTGGTGGTGCTCTGAGAGGTGCCGTCCTGCGAAGAAGTCATCCTCGTCGATGGCGATGACGATGCCAGCGTGGGGGATGGGGATGCCGGGGAGGAATGGTGAGTGGTGGTGGGCGTTGGGCTGCTCTGGGAGTAGCTCGAGAAGAAGCACGAGGCGGGACACTCGGTCAGCGTCTTGGTCTCGACGATGGTGACGGTGACGGTGGGAGTGTCGGTAGTTGCGTGGGTGATATGGGCCCTGGGATGCGTTAGTGGAAGAAGGCTGGCTGGCTTTGGATTTGGATTTGGGGGTGGAGGGGGGGGGGGGCACTTGCATGAGGGCTATCAAGGCGAGATGGGTTAGCTTGATCATGACGATGACCTGGGATTTGCGTTTTGACGATTTTAACGAGCGACTGGAGGGTGTGTCTTGAGTGATACTGTTTTTTTTCTTGGTGGTCTCGGTGAATACCTGCTGCCCCTTTTTATACCTCAGGGGCTGCGAGGATGATGACTGCAGAGGTGCAGCTGAAGGAGATAAACCATACTGCGATGTCCCCAAGACTGAGTCTTGTATTCCGTCTCAATTTCCGCATCGACCCACGGATGAACACCATGAATTGAGGCAAGACACAGAACCAAGTCCCTCGGACACGCTCTCCGTCTCCCACCCCGAGACAGAAGAGAAGGCCGAAAAAAAGATATCTCGCTGCTTCGTCACACCTCAGCATTCACAGACTTTGAGACAAACGCCGTCCTGTGAAAATGTCTCATGCGCGAGAGATAGCCCAAGGACCACGCTCATATTCTGGCTAAACAGAGTGAGCGATAGATCTCCACGGATATCGGGCCTTTCGAAAAGCCGAGTCGACCCTGGAGCGCCATGCCTGACCCACGCGGACCCAAATCTCATTTCTCTCCAGGCCATGCCACGCCGCGGCGTCCCCCGATGCCGAGAGCCGCAACGAGAGCAAAGAATTGATGCGTCCTGCTGCACCGTCCTCCCTCCCTCCCGCAGCGACCAGGCTCCTATACACCTCATGGACATCCTCGCCGTCGCGGGGAGTGACTTGGCTCATGCATGCCGCGGACGGGAGCGGCCCACACGCCCGCCTGGGGTGCGCTCGACACTGCGCGCTCGTGCGACCGCTGCCGCGAGGGTCGGTCTCGCTTACATGCCTCGGCCGTTGTGAGACATGCAAGGCAATAGCTCGAGAGAAGAATCGCCAAAGATCACCAACAACCAGGAATCGAGGGGGGGACGTGGGACACGGGGAGCTGGCGCCGCGCGAGACACAACACTTGTCGCAGTTGAGTGAGCACATTGCCGATGAGCTGGGTTGGGCGTGTTCAGTCCTTGGTGCCCATGTCCTCGACCATGAATGAAGCTGTATCACAAGGATGCGACATTGGTTATTCCTTGATTCAATAGCCAAGGGGGGGCAGAGCCTCGATAATGCGAAATGACGCTCGATAGCTCGGAGATGGCTGGCTGGACTGAGGACTGCCATGGATATCTAGACTGATTGAACCCATCAGCTTCTGAACAGACTGAAGATCGCGGGCTGGAAGGACATGGAGATGCAAAGGGGGGAGCCTGCTGATCTTCACCTCGAGACCTACCTGGGTCTGCCGTGATACCAGATGCTGTACGTCAGAGCGTTCTATTGCCATTCCGGGAAGGCAATCTTGATTCATCAATAAAATGAAGCTTCTCTGAAGCGGGGCCTTGACCCCACGTGGCGGCTGCAAGCTGGAGAAGCGATCGCCATACCCAGGGGATGTGGGAGGCGTCGTCAGAGACAAACCAAAGGAGAATCGCATCGGATCTCGAGGTTGAGAGGATCATTGGAAGTTGGAAGTTGAAGTCGAGCTCTCGAAGCTCCGTCGCGACATTCATATCCTCCTCTTCCTCCAACTTCAGACATCAAAAGCGGTTCCGTGGTCTAGTTGGTCATGACATTTCGTTAACATCTTGCGTTGACACCACCGAAAAGGTCCCCGGTTCGAGCCCGGGCGGAATCAATTTTTTTTTCTTCTTTTCTTTTTAAGAATTGATTCTTTTAAATCCCAAAGTTCCTCTCAATCATTTTGTGACACACACAGTAAACAACTCGTACTCGTACATACATACTCGTATCATGGTCCGGTCCGGTCTCCCAGGTGCCTGTTCGCAAGACGAGTCGAATAAAGAACAGGGTCGAAACAAGCGGTGCGACCATCTCCGAAGACAAAAGGTAATGACTCAATCCATTCCAATGAGCCCCTATTTCCCCAATAACGCCCGGTCCGAGACACCTTCTCTCATCAAAAAAACAGAATCGTTACAGGATGAACCAGGTAAGGTAATTGAACACTGCATGCAGCTGCAAGCTGTGGATTCACTAATGTTTTCCTCATCCGCGCACACAGCTCAGCCAGGGTATCCGATGATGATGCCCTTTTACGGAGTAGAGGCGCCTTATATTGGGGGTATCCTTCAAGCCACTACCGACAACGCGCGCCGAAGACGGCTTTTGATGGCACATGCTTCGTCAGCACACCACAATCGCCGCGTCTGCCATCCTGTCCCCAGCTACGCCGGAGGAGGCTGCCACGCCCTGAACGTGAACTGCTGTCCCTGCCCGCTGTAGCCCATCCGGCGGGACGATGGCGGGCTCCCCCCGCCATTCATGTCGTACATGCCGGGTTGGCCCATGCCTGCATATGGCTGGTAGCCCGCCGCCGCCGAGCCCTGCGCCATCGAGGAGACGTGAGAAGACATGCTTTGCTGCTGTGCTTCCAGTGCTTCCTGTTGCGCCTGCTGCTGGAGGAAGGCGGCCACCGCTGACGCTGAGGGACGGTGGTACCTTGGGGGATACCGTCGCCGCTTTGGCTGCTCTTCTTCTGGAGGCTGTGTCACGGCTGATGTTGCGCCAGGCTCTGCCTGGACTTGTGTTGTACCTGGGGAGCTGGCTGCCACCGCCGCTGCCGCTGCCGCCGCCGCCGCTGCTGCTGCTGCGGCGGCGGCGGTGGCGGCGGTCGCAACAGGAGCAGGGGCGGGGCCGTCCATGTTTTGAGGGGTCGCTGTCGCCGCAGATAGTTGCTGTTGTCGGCGGTCTGGTCTCCCCACGACCCCGGGCTGCGCTTGGTCGCCATCAGAAACCTCGTCTGTCTGTTGTGTCGTCTGCTGGAGGACCTGGAGGGCTGCTTGATCGTCATCCATCGGCTGTTCCTGAGCCCCATCGGCTTGCGCAGCCTGGGCTCCGTCAGCCGATGGCGCAGACTGGCCGAAGCGTTTCTGTAGCCTCCTACGGCCCGTGGGGATCGTCGGATCAGCTGGTGGTCTGGCATGGATCGGGATCGGCACCCTCCCGTCCGCTCGATGCGCGGGGTAGGGCACGCGAGAACCCGGCGCACGCGAGGCAGGCGGTAAGACGGAGGTGGCGGGCACCCTGAGGACAGGCGCACTCGGGGCGGCGGGCGTTGCCGCGGAGCGTGTCGCCGGGTACTGCACGCGAGAAATAGAGGCGTGCTGCTGTCGCGACGGCGTCGAGTTCTGCGGACGCAGCGCCTCCTGTCCCGGGAACTCGGGAGGAGGGTAGTTTACTTTGACTTGAACAAGTTTGTATTCCATGTCTCCCTGCTCTAGCGATACAGCCTCCTCCTGTTTCTTCCATTAGCCGATCCCCCCGATGCCCGCTGTGGGAAGAAGCTGGGGACACAGAGTCAGTAAAGGCGAAAGAACACACCTCGGGTCGTTTGAGCCACCAGTGGCGATCGATGTGCTCAAGCTGCAGCATTTCCGACTTCCGAACGAGCGCGAGGATCTCGTGGCGACAGGGAAGACCCATCTGCTTCCTGAACTGGCCGCTGCAGGTCTGCGACGGCAGGCTCCCCTGCAGCTCGTCCAGCGCGCATCTAACTCGCCGCAGGATCTCCTCCATTGTCTTGGACCCCACGTTCAGCTCGATATCCTTGACCACCGAGAATTCGTCCCAGTGTCCCTGTCGTCGGCCCAGTTCGCGCTGGAGGGAGACTTCATATGTTTCACGGTAGGCCGAGACCATTTCCCAGATGTGCTGCTCAAGCTGGCAGAGGTCAGTAGAGCTGCTTTCGAAGAAGTCCTTTAAGTGGGAGCTCTTGTTACGGGTTATCATGCGGATCCCAAAATTATGGAACCATTTAACGGAGTACTGAGCGAACTGGTGTCGCTCCGGGACCAGCGTATCGTGGAGGTACGTGATGATTTCTTGTCCCTAAGTCAGCGACTTCGTCAAAAAGGGGAGCGGCGATGACTCTCGATCACGGAGGCAGCCATCGGAGGCAGCCATCGGAGGCAGCCATCGGAGGTAGCCAGCCAGCCAGCCAGCCACGTACCTTTTTGAATGGGAAATTCATAGCACAACTGGGCCCATCGCTGCCAAAATTCCGTCTCGGTCTCCGCGCGGCACACTTCGATCCAGGCATCTCGAATGCCGTCCGCGTTCTCACTGAACTTCCTAGGGCCCCCCATAGGCACGTCCGGCGGGGCCGGCGCCTGGAGGGCCTGCCACGAGATCTGGATAGCACGCTCTGCGGCCTGGTCAATCTCCAGCTCAAGCGGCGTGTTCTGAAGGTCCTGGCCCTGGCGATTGTAGGGGGCGTAGTTGGGGGGCGGCGACGGGGGGTTCGCGACGCGCGTGGGAGGGTTCGGAAGACGGTTGCTCATGATGACGGACCCGTCCGGACCCCCGATCCAGTTTCTCTGAATGGCCAGCGTGACGTCCTTGATGATCTGCCACATGCACACCTGCTGCTCGGACGTGTCGAAGACTTCCTCCGACGCCTTCTTCAGCGACACGTTGTCAAAGTCCGTCAAGACGACGACCGGCAGCGGGATGCGAGCCTTGGTGGCGGCGATCTTGAGCTGCTTGAGGATCCACGTGAAGGAGACCAGGTCGTCCTTTACCGTGAGACCGAAGCCCGCGCTGAAGTTGGTGTGCAGCGGCGTGGCGCCGCTAATCTGCAAGAGGGGCATCTTGAGGCGGTTGATCTTGTACGAGTTGTCGAACATCAGGACCTCGGGCGATCGCCTCCAGTCCTCGATGTTGCTGTGGTAGATCCAGAAGATCCTCGCGACCTTGTCGTCGGGGCCCTTGTCGGCGGCGAAGTAGAACACCTTGTCGCTGTCCGCGAGGCCGTCGAGGAACGTCTGGATGGTGCCAAAAGCACCCGTGCGGCTCCGCCGGAGCTTGTTCTGCATGCAGAGGACATCATGGCGACTGACGGCCAGATTAGGATGCTCGCTGACGATCTGCTCGGCGATGTCCTTGGACGTGAGCCCGGGGATGCGGCTCCGCGCCTCGACGAGCTTCTCGAGGCGCAGCAGCCCAAAGTGCACCTGGGACTGCCGCCGCGAGCGGCACGAGTCGAGCGGGTTCTCGACGGGCTCGTGGTTGTGCTCCTCGGAGACGACCTCGAAGAAGAAGCCGCCCGTGTTCTTGTCGAACCTGATGATGACGTAGAAGGGGCAATTGGACTTGCGCGACGAGGTCTGATACTGGTTCGAGTTGTGCTTCCAGGGCCTGTACGTGCCGCTCTTGTGGCAGCGGACGTCGATGCGGTTCTTGATCCCCGTCTTGGGGTTTGCCTTGCTCCTCTTCTTGCTCAGCGGGAAGCCGAGTGCGTTCTGCGACTGGGCAATTGCGTCGTAAGCCTCGTCATCGGTGCGGTAGATCTTGTCGTACGCGAAGTGTGGGGGGACTGCGCCCGTGCCTGCGGCTGCAGCCATGATGCACGCCCGCGGTAGCTCTGCCAATATTCATATACAGAGGACTCTGGGGGGGGGGGGGGGGG
>NQYQ01000006.1:127227-140826 GCA_003055925.1 Escovopsis sp. Ae720 | reverse complement strand
GCTCTTTCGCGATCCTGCGACGCTGGCGACGCGACCGGCTTGCTTGGTGTTGATGTTTTGCTAATCGGCTGAAGAAGTTGCATCAGGATTGCCGGACAGCCGCCCCAACTCCTCCTTCACACATCACGTGATTTTTTTTCTCGGAGAAACTATTCATCCGTTCCTCCTCCGAACTTCCAACTTCAATCATTTGGAACTTGAACTTGGAACTTGGAAGTGCCCCTCACAACAGGTCCGCTGACACGGCTTCATGAAATGAGATGTTTCGACTTTCGACATACTGCTCTGCTGTGGTCATCTCCAAGTCACAAATGTGACAATGAGACCTGAGCTCATGCCTCGGGCCATGGACTGGGAACCTACTACTACGCCGAGTGATGCTCCAGGAGGTACGGAGTAAAGCCGACCCAACTGCGTGAGCTAAGTTAGTTGGTGTGTATAAAACATCACCAGGTGTTTAGTAGAGCCTCGAACCCCTGACCGGACTCCTGCCCTGTCGTGACGGATTCTTCAAGCTCGAGCTCTTACTAGGTAGTATTGAATCATCTTTCTACATACCTCGATGCCAGTTCCTCACCCATACTACACTACACACTATTTTCCTTCCGTGCTCACGAAATGATAAGGACTCTCGAGATCTGCTTTTCCATATTGCTATACCAGTACATTTTGTGCGTTACCAAAAAGACCTGTGCGATTAGTTCGCCTCACCAACAACTGGAGTGTACTAAGTCAGTCGCATCGCCTATGCTGTCTTGTCTGGGAATGGCCGATGATCTGCTGGAACATTATCGTTCGGCATGGTACGGCTGCTTCAGACGCTGGGGGCAACTTGGTCTGATGCGTGAGGATCGAGATCATGAAGCTTCCTTTCGACCTGCGCTATTCTGTGAAGTGAAAATGTAAAGAATGGGGGCACGGTAGCAGTCAACTTAGGCGCCCGGGGGAGGAGGAGGGGGTGGCTGATCGCTGGGGGGAGGGGGTGGCGCATCTCCGGAGGGCGGTGGAGGTGGGGGGGCAGATCCGGCGTATTGCTGAATCAGCGCATTAAGGGGTCCAAGGCCCGGGGGAGCAGCCAGGCCGGGTCCGTTTTGCGGCAGGCCGGGAGGAGTGCCCATTCCAGGAGCGCCCCCAAAACCGCCGCCGTAGCCGCCGTAATTGTGGTAACCGCCTGGGTGGTGTCCGTTTGGCTGCCTATGAGCCGGGGGTTGAGCATGGTGGGCTTGATGCCAGGGCGCCGTGCCCGATGACGAGGAGGAGTAGTTGTTGTTGTTGCTGTTTTGTCCGTAGTAGTTGTTCTCGCCGTGGTGATTGTCGTGATTGCGGTGCCGGTCGCGGGCCCAAGGAGCAGGTCCGCCGCCGCCGCCGCCGCCACCACCACCAGCAGCAGCAGCAGGACCCGATGGGATCCGATCTCCCCCATTCGGACCGTCGTGGGAGTCCTGGTTCCGGTTGCGCCACGGGGCTGGGCCACCAGTAGGTCCACGTTGCCAAGGCTTCTGGTCACTGTTGCTGTTGAAGTTGCTCGGGGCAGCTTCGATCTGGGCAGGGGTCGAGATGGAGCCGCCACCAAGTTCTTGCATGAGTTGCTATCAAGGAAATCAGTATGTATCGGATGAGGATTGACGGCAAAACAGCGCCAAGTTCACTGCAGGGATAGGGAAAAGAGAGAGAGAGAAAACGTACCTCCATCTCACGGTCAACGGCATCGCCGCCACCGATCCTGCCAGCAGTACGACCACCGCCGTGGTCGTTGCGCCAGCTGGCGCCCCTTTGTCGGTCCGGACAATCACGAGCCATGTGGCCGGCGTTGCCGCAAACGCGACAAATGATGCTGGCGGTAAAGTTCTGTCGCTCAGGACAATCGTACTTGCGGTGCCCAATCTTACCACAGTTCTGGCAAGCCTGGTTTTCGTCGTCACGCAAGGTTCCGTTGAGCGCGGCGAGCTCTCGAAGCTGGTTCCTCTTGAGCTCGTTCTGGCCCTCAGGAATCGAAGCTGCCTGTATCGCAGATGTCAGTTTGCCTCTCTGCACGGGATCGGCGAAGTTGTGAAGTGGGATGGGAGGGGGACGTACAGTTTCGATGACGTTGTGAATGAGCTGCTTGGCCTTGTTGACCTTCTCCTCGGTATCTGCCATGATAAGGCAGTGGAGATCTTCCTCCTGGTTACTGGAATGGGCTGCATCGGAGCGGCCCTTGCCCTCCTTGACGGAGCCCTTGCCACGAATGGCAATCTTAGCACCTGAGTCATTCTCCATCTTCTTCAGCGTGTTACCACGGGGTCCGATAAGTAAGCCAACTTTTGGGTAGAGCTAGTGGTCAGTAACGGAGTTTCGGAAAGATTATAGGCAAGTTCTTTTTTTTTTTCTCTGCGCGTTCATCGGGCACAACCAGGCTGCTTAAAACACCACTAAAGATGGGATGTAGAAACGGTTCTGATCGTTGATCCGAAGACTGGAGGGAGGGATGGGGGTGGGGAGGGAAAGAGAGGGGACAAGATATTGGTTAGGATTAAAAGGGTTAGCAATCATACTGAAGTTAATCTCTGGGTAATCGTTAACAGGCACGTAGACCTTCTCCTGGGTCTTGGTTGGCCTGCGATAGTCCTGCGGCGGGTGGTAGTTAGGGATGATTTTCATGGCCTTTTCGATGAGCTTGTGGCGCTCATCCTCCAGGCGCTTGCGGTATCGGTATTCTCGGGTGTTGATACGCCGACCGTGGTTGTCGTACTGCGGCGGCGGAGAGGGCGATCTGGGAACGATCAATGTCAGCCAATCCTGCCATGGACGGAAGCCATCTTGCGTCCTGCGAGGGATCATGAAAACTCACCGGTCTCCATCGGCGGGGACGACATCGTCAATGCGCAGCTTCTGACTGATCTCCTCGATTCGCAGGTGCAGCGTGTAGGCCTCGAGCTGTTCGCTGGTCATGGAGGACAGGATGGCTGTCGGGAGGCCCATGAGGCCCGCGGCCTTGTTCTCCGACGCGTCGCCCCATCGGTTCCTCTTCTTGCGGCGTCGCGGCCCGTCGGCCTCGGTCCTCGGCTCGGGATCGCGGCCACGCTTGAGGTCGCGATCTTCCTCGTCTCCGATATCCTCGTCGCCACCGAAGCGGCGGGATTTGCCGAGCGGGACGTTGTTCGAGCCGGTGATGCCCTGGTTCCTCCAAGACATGATGACTATTTTCGCCGAGATGCCTCGCGATTATGAGATCGGTTCGGGGTCGGCAGGATGGGGTCGAGAAATGGCTGGGGCGATCAATGGGTTGGGTTGATTGAACGGTGGCCAATTTCGCATCTTCTCGTCGTCGCCCAGCGAAGTGACGGGGCAGACAAACTTGACCTCACGAGATGGCTTCGGCTCGAGGAAAATGGTTTTTCCGGGCTAAGATTCCCTGCTTACTAAGGCAAGGTCGTGCCTCGGTCCATGAATCGTATTCGCGGTACAAACGCGATATGATTGGTCAATTGTTTGCGACGAGTCATTGGCCGAGATTTCTTCTTCTTCTTCTTCTCACTGGAAGCTGGCAGGGCATGAGATAGATGGTTGAACAAGAAGTTAGGACAAAACAAGGACGCAATTATCAATGCCAGGGCACAGTTTACGGAGTACAATGTACGGAGTAGTCCATCGAGCTTTTGCGGAGACGGCTAGACGAGTGGAAGAAATATGAAATTTGAAATCGTTTCTACCGAAATAGAAGTTGTGACTTCACAACGCCTTTCTACCGGAACTTTATACGTTGACCATCGACATGTAATTCGTCCTTAGCTGCGTCTTGACGAAGCTGCTGGTCACCATCAGGCCCGACGCCCTCCAGCTCTCCATGTACGTGCTCTGGAGGTGCTCGGCAGCCGACAGGCTGATGGTCAACGTGGGCGTCTGCCCCGGCCGCAAGATGGATGTCATGATGACCGCCCACTCCCAGGGAGCAGCAGTCCCTCCAGGAGCCGAGTTGAAGTACTCCCAGCCCATCACGCCTCCGATCTGCCCGTACTTCTGACGCAGGGAGATGATGGTGTTGTTGAGGGTACCCTGCGGCACGTATCCGAAGCCGTTGTTGGGGCTCGTCAGCTGGCCGATGACGATCTTCGTGGGGTTCCAGCCGTTGGCAACCATCTCGTCGAAATCCGATGTGCTCGTCATGCTGCCGAAGCCGCTGTAGAACTGCGTGTTGTAGAAGGAGATGTCGGACCCGTTGTCCTCCTCCAGGGTGGAGTAGCTGAAGCCGCTCAGGCCGAATCCGAAGCTGAGATCCGAGGCGACCGGTGCCAGGGTGATCAAGAAATCGGGGCCAAAGTCGTCTCGCAGACGAGAGACGAGACGGGAGATGCCGCTCTGGCTCATGCCCTGCTCCACGTCGAGATCCATGCCCTCGAGGCCGAAGTCGGTGATGACGTCGTGGAGCTGGCCGTAGTAATGCTCAAAGTTCTCCTCGGAGCCGTCGAGCGTTTCGCTGTTGAAGGAGCCGGCAGCCGCGCCGCCAACCATGCCCATGATCTTGACGCCGGCCTCTTTCAGCACGGCAGTCTCGTTCCAGAGAGTGTAGAACCTGGGATCACTGGGGGGGTAGTCGTTGAGGTGGATGACGGAGCCAGCGTTGATGTGAAGCGAGCAGACGATCAGGTGCGTCAAAGCAATGCCCTTCTCGTACACGAGCGGCAGCATAGAAATGGGCTGGCCCGATGAGTCGTGAGTGGTCTGGAAGTAGACCACCAGGCGAGGGAGATCGGTGGGCTCCGCCCTGCTGAGAAGAGGGGTAGCCAGAGACAATGTGGCCAACAATGGCGCAAGCACAAGTGACAGCAACTTCATCGTGAAGGACTGTCTAAAGGATGAACGACCAGAAAAAAAAAAGAAGCCAGCAAAGTTTTCTTGTGATAGAAGATCTGGACCTCCACGATGAAGCGACCCCCCTCCCCTTTTTAAAGGGGACCAGAGGATGACCCGCCATGACGAGACACGAAGGTGGGCTCCTCTGTTCCGACCTGCACGAGTCAATGCCAGGCTTCGGGATCACGATGCCCCGGCTCGATTCTGGACGCGATGACACATTGTTGGCAAGAATTCTTGGCGTTCCCCAACTTGAGCGTGGAATGAGAGCTGCATGAGACAAATGCGCCGGTGATTGACTCAAGGGAAGGAAAAGGAAAAAGTAACCCTTCTCGGTGTTGGCTCTGATGCTGTCCCGGTTGAAATACTACCTTCCTGCAATGGTCCAATATTTCATGAACGCCGGGCCTCGTGGCCTTCCTGATCACGGAAAGCCTGCGCTGTGGACGTGAGCGATGGAGGGTGTTGCGGATAAAAGCTACCCATGAGCTGCTGGTACGGTCCGATGCGAGAGCGGGCTTTTCTCCCCCTTGCCGGTTCTTCTTTCGTCGACCCCTGGATCCGCATTGTGTCCGTGCGACGACGACCCTGCCAAGACGTGCGAGGCCAATGCAGAGACTCGCATACCGGCATTATTCGAGAGGTCTGGCAAATCTGAGACAACGCGAGCTGAACTCGTTGTTCGTCGAGACTACTCCGTGGAAGGCATTCATTCCAGCCTCGGGCGATGTTTCCTGGATGCATTTCCGAGACGTCCCGACGACATTTCCTAACGAGGGTGGCCACCTGCAGTCGAGTCACCTATCCCAGGTACTTTTGCGCCTTTCCCTCCATTTTGTCGACTAATGAGAGCGGGCTAGTTCTTCGTAATCTTCGTAGATGGCGTTTTCCTTTCTCTGGGGTAATCCAGAGTGAGTGACACTCGGTACACGGGCTTCCGCACGAGACCCTCCCCACAGATTCGGTGGGTGCGGTTGAATTCAAGAGGGTGCGGTTCAATCAAAGAATCACCGTGATCCATACCGAACAACCCGCATTTATAAACCTTCCCTTTCAAGCAAGAACCGAAGGTTGCATTGCTCTGCAAGCTGCGATGCTATGCGCTGCGGCGGCCCACATGATACCAAAGCCTCAAGCTTGATTCCTGGCTTGGATGGTAAGATATCGGAGGGCTTCCGAGGACCGATTGTAGGAGAGAGCCTGGAAGCTGCTGAAGTGACCGAGTCAGGCCTCTGCGGAGGAGATCAATAGCCGATGTGCTGGGATAAAGAGTCTGGGTCTAGCAAGCCACACCGAATCGTCGACGGGCGTTGCTCTTTGAAAGGAGCACCTCTTGTGAACTTTGCTTCTCTGTCCGATAGAGAAACAGCCTTGGATAATTGTCCAAGGTAGTGAGGCATTTGTGTATCAACAGAGACCAGTACTCGTACCCGTACTCCGATGTAGCGGGTACGAGTACCATCCTATGTATGTGCTTTAGACCGAGCAGGGAGCCAGACACGGGCGAATGCGAAGTTTATTTGCCCTTGCATGACGTGCAGCTTGCCCCGCGAAGACGATTGGCTTGGTAGGAGATAATTGCACGCTCCGGGAGGTCTTTCAGCCGGTCAGATACGGACTATAAGACGGCCGTTTTTTTTTTGGCGCGCGAAGTCTCCTCTTTTTTTTCCCGGCAGATCTGCAGGTGCAGGGCTGTCTCGAGGTCGCTAATCCATATGCGGTGGGCGGTCCGGTGACGCGCCACGCGGCGAGAGTCCTCATTTTCGGCCGCGGGGAACACAAGAAGTCGGAAAGAACTCGGGATCGACGAAGGAGGGCGCCAAGAGAGAAATGGCGAGCAGTCCGCGCTCAGCCCGTATTTCATTCCGATCAGAGGGCAGCTCACCAGTTGAAATCCCGAGACTCGTGCACGAATACCATCCAGGGGGACAGAGAGCTCTTTCTTGTGCTTTCAGCTAGCTTGAGCTTCGGGAACCAGGACCGAGGACGACCACAGAGCGATTATGAATCGTCTTCCTCTGCCAGACATCTCGCCGGACTCGAAGGCGCCGGGCTGGAGACGGTCTCTTCATCTTGAGGGCGCTCAGGGCGACGGGCGACGACCTCTCCGGAGCGCAAAGAGCAGGCCTCATACTCCGTCTCCGTAAATAGCAGCCGATTGTCGCTCGTTGCTCGGCATACATGTACCTACTCCGTACGGTGTGACAGACTGTTGGACAGATCGACGAGTCGGGGTCTTAGCTGTGTGTTGTTGGAGCTGAGGTGGAAATACGGAGTAGTTGAGGTCGAAAACATGAAGTCGGTACTCCGTACAGGTACGGAGTACGGAAGTACCTGTAGGGATTTGCTTAGATAATCAAGAGGGCCTCACCGCCCGCCGAGCCGAGGCGGCAGAATCGCGTCATCTTCTTCAGCGGCATAACCCCGATAAGCGCATATGGCAAGTGCGCGGCGGTTGTTGGCTTGGAGCGCTCCTGCCATCTTACGGCGTCGCATCATCCTCTCCGGAATTCGAAGCTCCCACCATTGAAGTTGAAGTCGCAGCTCTCGACCTCATCCCATCCCTCGGAACCCCCCCCCCCCCCCCCCCCCCCGGACGAACAAAGACGAGTCGACATCCGCATCCCATTCGCGATTGGCCACGGCTCGTGGGAAATAGCGCCACGATCGCAAGATGCTCTCCGGAGTCCTCATATTCAACCAAAAGGGCGAAAACCTCATCTTTCGCGCCTTCCGCAACGAATGCCGGCCTCGCCTCGCAGACGTCTTCCGCATCCAGGTCATCTCCAATGCCCAGGTTCGATCGCCTATCCTCACGCTGGGGAGCACGACCTTCAGCCATGTGAAGCACGAGAACATCTACCTGGTTGCAATTACCAAGAGCAACGTCAATGCCGCCCTGGTCTTCGAGTTTCTTTACCGCCTCATACAGCTGGGGAAGGGTTACTTTGGCAAGTTCGACGAGGAGGCCGTCAAGAATAACTTCGTCCTGGTGTACGAGCTGCTCGACGGTGCGTGAACCCCCCGCAGTGCTGCCTTTTGTTCCATCCGACGCACGCAATTTGTGGCATTTTCTACTTTGTGTCTCCTGTGCTGACCTCGCGGCATGTACGCGTAGAGATCATCGACTTCGGCTATCCGCAGAACACCGAGACAGACACGCTCAAGATGTACATCACCACCGAAGGCGTCAAATCCGAGTCGCGCCCCGAAGATACTTCCAAGATCACGATGCAGGCGACTGGCGCCTTGTCGTGGCGCAAGGCTGATGTCAAGTACCGCAAGAACGAGGCCTTCGTCGACGTGATAGAAGACGTCAACCTGCTGGTGTCGGCGACGGGATCTGTTCTGCGGGCGGACGTCACGGGCCAGATCATCATGCGAGCATACCTCTCCGGCACGCCAGAATGCAAGTTCGGGCTCAATGACCGGCTGCTGCTGGATAACGACGGCCTGCTTAGCCTTCCTAGCGGGAACAAGATGGGCACCAAGGCCACCAAGGCCGCGGCAGGAAGCGTCACCTTGGAGGATTGCCAGTTCCATCAGTGTGTCAAGCTGGGCAAGTTCGACAGCGACAGAATCATCAGCTTCGTCCCCCCGGACGGGGAGTTCGAGCTCATGCGCTACCGTGCCACCGAGAACGTCAACCTTCCATTCAAAGTACACGCTATCGTCAACGAGATCGGGAGGACGAAGGTCGAATACAGCATCGGCGTCAAGGCCAATTTTGGCTCGAAGCTGTTCGCGACAAACGTCATCATCAAGATACCCACGCCGCTCAACACAGCCAAGATCACCGAAAGGTGCACGCAGGGCAAGGCCAAGTACGAGCCGAGTGAGAACGTCATTGTCTGGAAGATTGGCAGGTTCACCGGTCAGAGCGAATACGTCCTCACCGCAGAGGCGTCCCTCACGAGCATGACCAACCAAAAGGCATGGAGCCGACCGCCATTGAGCATGAATTTCAGTCTGTTGATGTTCACGAGCTCCGGTCTGCTCGTGCGGTACCTCAAGGTGTTTGAGAAGAGTAATTATTCCAGCGTGAAATGGGTCCGATATATGACAAGGGCGGGCTCGTATGAGATAAGGCATGTACACGATCCCGGCCATGCGCTTCTGCTTGACGACTCATCTGCTAACCCCGCGGGTGCTCTAGATTCTAATGATTTGGATAACGTGGATTGGGCATGTATGGCGTTCACGGGATTTCGCACCACAAGCTGTAATATTGCTACTCTGTTTATTTCCTGCACTCCTGGCGCCATGACAAATACATATTGCAAGTCTAATGCAGAAAGAGATTCGATCATCGCAACAACCAGCACCTCGCTGCCCCAGCACTTACATCTGGCTCGTCCTGCGACCGCCTTTATGCCTACAAAGATTGGTGATCTTGTATCTCGGGCATTGACTCGCCCACAGAGCGCTACCAGTCGCGAATCTGGTCTTAGTATCCAGAGATGTGCCACCATCACGACAATATTTGGCAGTGGGATCACAGTTGTGGCTTCATGTGGCGCCCCCTTTCGATTTCCCCCTGCATACGGATACATCCACAGTACCTGCATACATGGATGTTTTGTCCATGTTGCCATTCGGGCCTTGATACCGCACCATCACCACCCTTTTTTGCTGACGACAGACTCTCAAGACAGGCTGATACCAGGCCTCAACCAGTTCAAACGCGTTCGGTCCGAAAAGCACCTCGGAAGGACTTTTGGCTTGTCACGCCCGCGGCGTCAATAGCGTTGATGGGTGATGGTTGGAATCATTCATGAGCAGGTCGTCGCTATCGAGCCAACGAGGACCAGCGGCCGTCGAGAAGGGCCTTTTCATACATTGCCTCGGGCCAGCTCTGGTGGTTGAGCACATGCCAAGAATGGCATCACTACCAAGGCTCCTCGGGTCATTGCTCGGATGCATCGTCCGACAATTCCTATTCGTGTTCCGTGGAGCAACGCCGTTGTGTCTCCCAGGTAGAGGATGAGGTGTCAGAATCACGCGCCGCAACTTCTTTTGTGAGTCTCCGCGCGTCATCTCCACGTTGCCTAGACGTTTTGGTGTAACGGCTCGCGTCTGCTTATCCTTCTCGCCTTCTCAAACAGCGCTCCAAACGCTAACTCGAGCTGGGCCCTGATGCGGTTCCAGCATGGGTCCAGTTCTCAAAGGAAGGGGGGAACAGATATCTTGCAACTGGCAACGACTACGGAGTAGAGGCATTCTTTCATGGATCTTCACTCGATATAGGTCAACTATCCCGCTACTTGCAAGATCCCACGGCGCCATATCGCACTTCGAGCCTTGGCATTGAGCCATCCACTCGCGCGAGATGTTCTCGCAGACCAAGATCCTGGCGCAAATCTCAAGCCACGTTGCCCGGTCTCGCCTCGTCCCAGCCTGCTGCTTCGGAGCGGAATGCACGTCATGACGAGAAAGCCTCATTAGCTCCCCTGGGAAGAAGCGGCCGGAGATCAATGCCGTCTCCCGCGCCGACCAAGGCATGCGTGGCCGCGGGCCGAAATCATTTCCGAATCTGGGACGAGGGAGTTGTGGAAATCCCAATGGGACAGGCCAGTCCCTTGCAGCCGGGGCATTTTGCTTTTTCTCTAAGCGAACAGCGCGGCCCTTTTGATCGGCCTGCAAACAGCCACGTCTTTGCATCATGAAGATTGTCAAGAGCCGGGGCTCATCTGGCCAAGCATCGCAAGACTTCCTCCACCTGTGATGGCTCAACACGGGATGCTTGCGAATGGGAGCTTGGCTCCGGTGTGCACCGGCCGAGGTCAGGGAGAATCATGAGGCGGCCGGACGGCACGCAGCCTTGAGAGTGTTTCGAGACGAGGCTTCCACGCGCGAAATAAGCCCCCGGCACGCGTTGTCTTGTTACCACACCACTCGGATTTGAACAGATTCCTAGAAAGAGATCATGGCCATCTTCGAGTCAGGATGACAGGGGCGGAGGAAATTTCGAAAAAAAAAAAGAAAAAAAAAAGACAGAAATATCGCCCCCCTATCCTATCTCCGCGATGCGTTCCTGTGGCTTTGTCGCGCAAGAAAAGGCCGAGCCAGCAGAGGAGCGGCCATTATGCGAATGCTTGTCTCATGCAACGGCAAGCCACATTGCATCCTGCCGCACCTCCAAATTATCAACCTGAGCTGACCTCCTGCACGGGTGAGGCCCAGCAATAGAGCTGTTCGCCTTCGACGGCTGCCGCATAAGGGGGTGCCATGCGGGAAGCCCTGGGATTTCGACTTATCGCTCCCATGTCTCAGTCCCATCATTTCGCGCCTCCTCCGCGCATCCTGTCGAACGGCCTTATTGGTGAGGAGATGAGATCAACAACAATGGCCCGAAGCAATGCGAGAACATGAAGCAGGGACCCGCGTCCATGGAGGAAAACAGACAGAGATCGGCCTCGGCGTCTCTCGGGGCGGATTTCGGAGGACAACAGAAGCAGTCTCACAGCAAAGGCTCAGTCTTGGCACTTGGAGAATCCTTTTTGGGTACTTTTTCTCTCCCTCGTTCGATGGTTTGTTTTGGCGTCTGCTTCCTCGTCCTTTCCATATCCAAGTCCCTGTCGGTCTGATCCCATCAAATTGCTAAGCGAATGCCAGACAGGAAGCGAGACGCAAGAGTCAAATTTCGATGCAAAGATGCAGAGCCGTTCAAACGAAGTCTCCGGAGATTGGGGATTATAAAGAGGAGACATGCCCGCAGCCTCCTATTGAGATTGGCAACAGATCCAGGTTCGAGAACAAGCACAGCACCTCAGCAACGGGCCGGCAACGGATCAGCAACCTGAGATCGCCTCAAACGGGGGCTCCCTCATCAAGTCACAGACTCCACGCTGTTGCTTCACACTTCAAGTTGGTGGTTTGCGTGCTCAATTGAGTCCAGCCAGTTGAAATCTCGCCTTGAGCCGCTTCAAGGGTCTCAGCTTTCAACCAATTCTGTTGCTCAAGTCGAGGACTCGAGAACCCTTTCCTCGCCTCCATTTACCTCTCATACCCCCCCCCCCCCTTTTTTTGGGGCAGGCCACGTGCTCACGACAACAGCCCTGTGCATATCGAAGCCATCAATTCATACCGGGAGGTCTGACGCGCGCTGCCGCGATTTCGGGAGGATTTCATTGAGTCGACGGAGAGTCCGGACTGCTGATCCGGGAGCACATCAGTCAGGTATGCCACTACCTCGACCAGGTCGTTTGCATTGACGCCTTGAGCCTCTGAGCTCTTGAAATATGAGCTGAATGCTATTGCTGACCTGAATCGCCGTGGGTTGCAGGTGACATATCTACAGTGCTACCACTTGACGTCGTCGAGGCGTTCAGTCCGGAGTCCTCCCCGGGCGGATCTCCAGATCTATCAGCTTCAGACCTGCTCGGCCGCCATCGCTGGTCTCGCGGGACGCAGAGCAAGCCATCTTCCCCCCCCCCCCCCCCTCCTCCCCTTCCCCTTCCCCTTTTTCCTCGGGCGTTCTCGATCTAGCAAGCCCCCTCCGACGCTTTCGGCCACTGAGATCCTGGACACGGCCCCGCGCAAGCAAGCTCCCGAGACACTGTCATCCGGTACCACCATTTCACCGAAAACCTTCGGGCGAATTGCGCCGACGCAGCACCTAATATCGCAGCCGGACCACCCTCCCCTCACCCCTGCGCCCTGTTCCCCCCTTTCCTACTTCCTGCCATCGAGACGCGTACGACAAGGCCGACCAAGATGTGTCTCCTCACGTACATCCACTACCACCATCAACCCCCCTGCACTCGCCCCCCTTCCATCTCAGCACACTACTCGTACTGCCCCGCCGCTCCCCTGGATCCCGTCACCAACAGCCCCTCGACCCCTTGCCTCAGCACCGTCCTCGACCCGGCGCACGGCATGGCGTTCTCCACCTCCACCACCTCCTCCTCCTACGCGGGCGGCGCAGCGAACGGCAGCGAGCACCCCTGCATGAGCGGCAACTGCCTCATCTCGCCGGCCTGCAGCTCGGGAGCGTGTCGCCTGCAGGATCTCAATGGGCGGTGGATGTGCTGCAAGTGTCGCCGAGGCGGCAATGTCTATCGGTGGTGCCATCACCGGAAGAAGGGCTGCCCCGACACCTTCTGCTATCACGAAGTCTGCCAGGGTTGCACGGCAGACGAGGGGGGGATGTGATGGGTCTCACCCGCCGCGCAAAGGCCCTCTGCGTCTCCGTCGACTCGCGGGGGTGGGAGACTCAATCTCCCCACCCTACCCCCCTTTTCCGGGGGAAAACCTGTGACGGCGGCGGGGCGCCAGGACGATGGTCTGCGGGCTGGCGAGGACCTGGTTCCTGGGTCGGCTGGGGCTTCTTCCCCGCTACGCTACGGCGCGAGAGGGCCCTTGCGTTCGCGCCGGGGATTGTGATGGCCGGCGAGCGAGACCCCGAGCCAGACAAGCAAGGCTGCCAGGTCAGACACTCTGGTCCTCGCACACGTCATCTCGGATCATCACTCGCCTTTTCGTCAGCTTTCCCCTTCCAAGCCTTCCGACGCTTCTTGGTTCACTTTCCCCCTTGCACTCCAGGCCCCTGTTTCTTTTCTTTGGCGTTTTTCTTTTTTTTTTTTCGATTCCTCTTTGCCCTTTTCCATCGTGGTAATAGATCCTTAGAGATATCAGGTTTGAACATCTCATCGCCGGCATGTACTATCAGAATAGACAGTTAGAAGTTTTGAGGTCGGCCATACACAGAATACAGAACGCTAGAACAAATTGATACTGTTTTGGAAACCCTTTGCCCCTGGCTAT
>NQYQ01000006.1:94284-113401 GCA_003055925.1 Escovopsis sp. Ae720 | reverse complement strand
GTTTTACCCTACCAAACCCCCCCCCCCCCCCCCCCAAAACCTTTTACCCTCTGGCCTCGTCCGCATCTCCCCAATCCGCTCACCCGCTCCTCTCTCCTCTCACTCCTCCTTCCTGCCCTTCTTCTTCTCGATAGCGTCCTCAATCTCCTTGAGCACCTTGACCAACTCGCCCTCCTCCGCCTCCGTCTCAAGCCCCCTCTTCACCCACTCCCTCGCCTCCTCCAGCCGTCCCATCTCGAGCAAGCACCTCCCCCTGCGCCACCACCCCTTGGCGTTGCCCACCCTGCGCGCCTCCACGCTCGCCTCCGCGTCGACACAGCCCTCCGGCCAGTTCTGCACCGCGATGTGCGCGGCCGCGCGGTTCGACAGCAGCGCCGAGACCTCCTCGCGCACGAGCGCCGAGGGCTCCCACAGCGGGCGCCCGAGCGCCATGACGATGCCCTGGGTGTAGAGCCGCGCGGCCTCGCCGTAGCGCTGCTTCTTGTACTCCTGGTTGCCCTGGTCGCGCAGCCGCGAGATGTTGGCCGTGCGCTTCGGGTTCACGGGGATCGGCGGCGGGGGGACCAGCGGGATCGCGCCGGGCGGCACCTCGATGTTGAGGATCGCGCGGTGCAGGGTGTTGAGGGCGTCGAGCTCGGCGGCGAGCGCGCGGGAGGAGGAGCTGGACTGGATGGCCTTGGACTGGGGGTCCATGTGGATGGCGAGCATGTCGAAGTGGTCGAGGTCTGCCATGGCTGCGGCGCGACCTTTTGTCGGTCTGATGGGCGCGTTGTTCTCGGGGTGTCGTTCTCTTGGGTTCTCTCTTTTTGTTTTGGTCTATTTGGTTTCTTTTCCTTTCTTTTGAAGGGTCCACGCCCCCTTTTTCGTGAATGAAAGGTGGTGACTGAAGATTGCAGGTATGGGTACTATCGAGGAGAGACGAGATGTACGCACGCTCAGGCAAAGATGTCGTCGTGCTGTTGTCTTGACGGGGAGAAGACGTCGGTGTCCGCGCAAGAGATTGATCAATCAATTCCTTGCTTGACAGATTGACACAATGACAGGTGCAGAGGATGGCTGGTCAGTGGGTTTGCCCAGTGAGATCAATCCATCAAATTCGACCAAAGGACACCTCGCAAAGTCGCAGCGGGCTCGTCCGATCCTTATCTTATCTAACCCGCACAGCTGTGGGGTTCGAGTCGCGGCGCGTCCCAACTTCAACCAGTCGATTCATCAATCCATGATCCATTAATCAATCAATGATCCAACTTCCATCAATCCATTTGCGATTCGATTGAGTACATACAATCGATCAATATGTCCAGTGCTGATCCTGGATGAAAAGACCACATACCCTGCAAGGATGTCATCTCATGTTGCAAGGTTGCCTTCTTGGCAACTTAGGAAGAAGAGAGATGCCCGTCGAATAGAAGAGCATGCGTCATCTCCTTGAGAAGAGAATCTACATGTAGGGTGAATATCAACAGTGACAAGCCGCCATTCTGGATCCCCCCCCCCCCCGGGGCCAAGTTCGAGGTTGAAGCACTCAAGTCGCGCACCAGCAGAGGCCCCAGAGAGCCAAAGACATCACATTAAATCGTCATTAATTGTTCACGGTATTGATCATTTCGTCTCTACCCCTAAGACTTGCGCAAATGCTGAAACGCCGTGCCCCTTAACCGCGAGGGGACGCGCTGCGACCCATCCATCCTTTTCCTTCGTCCCAGTCGCCGGCTCGCCGTTTTTTTTTTCATTTTCCCATCGTATAAAGCCGATGCTGGCGTCCTTGAGCAGATCGATCGTTGCGTGCCGCGCTGAAATGAGAAAGGTCGTCCCCGAAGCTCGTTCATTCCCATCCTCATCCCCTGTCCCCGCAAGAACAGGGTGACTGTCGTCGTCGTCGCCGAAACATTCCCCTTCCCCAGCCCGGATCCTCCCTCACGAATGCTGAAGGTCTGGTCCTCCCAAGTGCCGGAAAGTTGGAAAAAGAGAAACCCCAGATCTTTTCCTCTCCCCGCTTGGTTGGGTGGTGAACTTTGTTTCTTTTTTCTTTCTTTCTGCTGCGACGACGGAGAATTTCATGAAGAAACAGTTTTTGTGAGACCAGTAATTCACCAGCAAAGCCGCCCTCCGCCCTCGCCATCACTCAGCATATCGAAAGTAAAATATCCCTTGTGAGCCGCCGCGCCAATCTAAGTGGAAAACCGCAAGAAGAAAAAAGACAATGCGAAGTACCTAAGCCTGCAAGGGCAAAGGAATGGCGATTTAGTAGCCATAAGCCTCAAGGGCCTTCACGGTCTCCTCCTTGACGGTGGCGTTGGTCTTGGCCTCGAACAGTTGTCGGGCAGCAGCCTTCTTGCGCTCGTAGTAGGCGGCACCCTTGGCCTTCCGTCTCTCCTCAAGACTGCATTTGTCCGTTAGCAAAAAGGAAACCGCGCGCAAAGATTCCCCATCATCCGGACGAAAAAAAAAAGGGGGGCTTCGCAGAAGACATACCGGGCAACAACATCCTGGTACTTCCAGCCGACCTCGTGGCTCAGACGGCCGACAGTGCAGTACTTGCGACCGGGCTGTAGTCTCAGGACGCGGAGGGCCTGGGGGACGACCATCTTCTTCTTGCGGTCGTAGGGGGGGGGGACACCCTCGAAGACCTTGAGGCGCTCAAGGGCGGCGGCACCGCGGGCGGTCTTGTGGGGCATCATGCCGCGGACAGCCTTGTAGAAGATTCGGGAAGGAGCGCGGAAGTGGAAGGGACCTGGAGCTCGTTAGGAAAACGCGAAGCCGCGCCACGGGGGCTGTGGCCATGTCTTTGTTGTCGGAAGACTCACCACCACGGGTGGGGTTGAACCGGGTCATCTTTCGGAGGTAGGCATGGTACTTGACTGCTCGGCCATCAGTATTCATTTTGTTCGCACAATCACGTCTCGACTTCGGGTTGCTGGTTTCCTCTACGCGGAGAGAGGCGCGGGGGATCGGGTTTGGTGGTGTCGCAAATGGAATCGGCTCGCCGAGGAGGGGAGGAGGAAGCAGAGGACGTACGCTTGGCACGGAAGAACTCGCCAGAGATGTTGAGGGCCTCGCAGCGGACAACAACGATCTTCTGGCCGTTGAGGAGCTGCTTGGCAACAATGCTGGCGAGACGACCAAGGAGGTGACCCTTGCCGTCAATGACAACCTGGAGAGCATATCGTTAGCCATCTCTCTCATGCGGGTCCCCCTTGATCCCGCAGTCGTCGAATTCCAGAACGCCGGAGGCTCGAAACAATGTCGTCGCGAAAACGGGAGACACTCGTCCCCAGATCGAATCCATCTCTTTCGCCCTCGCCGTGCATTCTCGAGTCCAAATCCCGGGCGTCCCTCCAGGTCCACGAATATCGTATCGCTGCGGTAGGTGATGGCAGTGGTTACTCACAACCGACTCGAAGGAAGACATCGCTGCGACAAAAAGATGGATTTGTTCGGATGGCGACGTGAACACACAAATCCTCCGACCCGACCGGCGAGAATCTGCTGATGTGCTGCTGTGGGTTAGTCGACTTGGTGAAGTGGTCGCGATAGTGATTGACGGCGAGAAAATCGTAGTTCCGCTGGGGGCTGGTTGTGCCTTTGGCACAAAATGCGCTAGCCTGATCAGGAATGGGTGACTTATGGGGCAGGCGAGGAGGGCTCGTGGTTTGCGGTCTTAGGGCTGCGAGACCTAGCGCGCTGCGCCGGTGATTTGCCGAGCCCGCGTCTGATCACTGCAACTTCTGGAAGACAAATGCACACTTGTCATTGATTGATTGATGGATCACGTGAAAGAGCTTGTCATCACTGTAAGTTGGTTTCACACAGGAAGTACTAATGATATGGCCACGAGAAGCGTCAGTACAGAGATTCTTTGGAGTTGTTCCGAGAGATCAAGACGATTGGTCTCACTTCGAATATGCGTGTTACTTGATTGAGGTTTCGTGGCTTGGTCACAATGCGAGGCATCGTCGTCCGCGGCCAAGGTCCCTGTTGTATCTAAATCTATTGATTGATGTTTATGGATGCAAAAGACGACGGAGACCCCAACGGACTGATTGTTCTCCTCATCCCGCACCACCAGCTGGCCGATCTTTTCTCAACAATAGCCTCGCATCCCCTCCTCAGACGTACTGTAACCAATGGCGATGTGGAACATGTAAAATACAAGAAAAGACACTGCAACAAGCAAATGCCGATATGGGAAGAATTGAAAAGGGAACAGAATCAGTGAGCCGACGAGTCAGGAGCGGAAGATGTTGACGGCAACAGAACGAACAGCAGGCTATGAGGACTTTGCGGTATCCAGCTCCTTGAGGACGCCCTGGACATGTCCGACCAGCTCCTTTCTGCGGGCCCTGACCTCGGCGATGCCCTCTGTTTCGACTCCATCTAGCTTCAGGAGGATGTGCTGCAGAACCGACTCCGATAACCGCCGATACTCTTCCTCTCGCTTCTTCGAGTCTGTCGGGGGCGCCTCGATGTATCCGCGGCACAGCGGCAACCACTTGGTCTCGAACTCCTCGGCGATGCCACTGAGCTTCTTCATGGGCGCGCTCGCAGCTGCCGCCGAGGAGGCCTGCGGTGACCTGGGATGGTCAAAGGGCTGTCCGTTCTCGCGCGGACTGGTCGGGGAATTCGCGTCGGGCCTTTCCGGCTTCCGCTTGCCCTTCCTCTTCTTACGCGACTTGGACTTGGGATCACCCCTCGAGGCCTCTCCGAGGTTGACGCTCTCCTCGCCAGACAGACTGCTGTCGTCGTCGACTTCGGGGATCACGGCCATGATCTCACTGTTGTTCTTGACCCCGTAGTCACGGATCGGCATAGTAGACTCCTTGAGCTGCTTGCCCTTGTAGAGGAGCTTGATCCGCTTGGCAGAGCTGCTCGGAAGGTCCATCAAGAGCGCGATGCGGTCGCGGACATCGCTGACGAAAAGCTTCCCGTCTCCAATGGAGTAGGCCGGGAATTGCGCACGGTGGAGGGCGCCCTTGTGTCTGATGACAAGAACGTCGTCCTCGAGGTCCGCCGCGGCGCTCTGGTGCGATCTCGCATGATGGCGACTGGGCGCGTAGCGGCTGTCGATGTCTTGTGATGTGATGTAGCTGAAGTCGTCATCCCCGACCTCGGGGAGGCTTGACATGGATGCATATGGCGAGCTCGCATCTCGGCCGAGCGACGACCACCCGTATCGGGTCATGGTGAGCGGGACCGCCACTAGAGCAGCGATGCCAGTGTAAATGACGGGGGGCGGGATGCCCAGGACTTCTGAGACGTATTCCCCGGACTCCTGAAACGCGGTGGAGAGATTGATGAGCGTGCCGTTGAGGTAGGAAGCGAGTTCCGACAAGGCACCGGAGGACGCCACGAGGGGCTGGGCGGAAGCCACTTTGGCGGCGCGAGAGGATAAGGTGGCCCTGTGAAGGACACCTCACAAAAGATGAGTGTTCCCGATTGACCCGTCGCAACACAAGATGCCAAGGGCAGAGGTGAGATCACTCAATGGAGGCCGAAGAGCGGAAGACTGATAGCGCGGCGTATTCGTACTCGTAGGTGTGTGTCCACGAAGGCTGGATGATGCGATCCAAGGGCGCAAGAAAGCCCTTGAGAGGAGGGGGAGTAGCAGAGAGTGTTTGGGCGCGCGAGAGAGAGGTAGGGCGAGAGGATCGAGGACGCGAGCTGGCAGGGCAAGCGATGAGCGACAAGCGACTAGATATGCACGGCGATCGGCTATCGCAAACGAAAAGAATGAGGCCGACGATCGAGGGAGCGGGAATCGATCAATATCAGTGGCCGCAGAGCGAGACCGAGTGGCGCCGCGCTGGCTGGAGAGTCGTGGAGGGCGAGGGCGTGTCTGGCTCGACGTAAGAAAAAGCAGCGCTAGTCGGACTGATGATGAGCCAGCACAGATCGCATCGAGATTGGCGGATTGCTGTCAACGGTCAAGCAGTCGAAGAGGTGTCCCGAAGATTCCGTACTCTGCAATGAAACGCTCAAGTTCCATCGAGATTAAGAAGGGATGGAATGGATTGATGGAATCGATTTGATGGATCAATTTGATGGATGAAGGTCTGTGATGATTGGAGGTGCCCGTTTGGGAAAGGCGGGGCGCGTGCCGATTGAAGCACGGCGATTGGCCGAAAAGCTCCAGCGGCCTTCGCTTAGCTGCTCATCCACTGAAGGCGCTGTAAATCAGTGAAGACTGGGCGACGTCGGTTTGGAGTTGCTCGCTCCCAGACTTCGGGATGAATCGTGTTCGTTTCAACACCAGACACCATCGACCGATGTTGTCTCAGGTCCTCGACCTTTCAGAGGATCAGCTTGATGCCCGTTAGTCCATGGACACTATATATATGGCACCCTGCGACGAGACCGAAGCTTCCTGAAGCATCCATCCATCCATCCATCCGTCCGTCCGTCCGTCCATCCATCACTTGACATCAGATGGCCGAGACGAGACCACAAAGAGCCCCGCGGCGGAGATCCATTCGCCCATTTGGGAGGATTCGATGCGAGAGACGCTGTGGCCAAGGTAGCACCCGGATTCCTCAATCGTCCCACCAGAGCATACTCGTACAGGACAGGAACAGAGCACTGACAATCCCTGGCTGCCTCCCTCCCCGCCGGCTTCGACATGGTCTTGGGCATTGGCATTAGCATTGGAATTGACCTCGACTGCCGCTGGTAGACTCGAGGACGTGGAAGACTTACAGAGCAGCCAGGGTCGGCAAGGCGGCGATGGGGGCCAGGGTGACCGTTTGGCCTGAGAGATCAGCCAGGCCTCCACCTCAGGTCCTCGGCCAGGCAGGGACGATCAAAGGTGCCTGTGTCAAATCCTTTGGCGTGGCTTGGCTTTTCCGTTGCACAACCGTATGTACGAGGCACGGCGACATCCATGTGTCCATCACAGAATCCACGACTCTCACCGAAAGCGCCGAATTAGGTACTCATCCGAGTCCTTTGCCGGTACGAGTACGATACCTCGTGAGACTGCCGGAGTCTGCGCAGTCATAATCAAGCCTCGTCGTTCGTTCGTCACGAGACTGGACCGCTGAGCGCCCCGCCCCTGATGCTTGAACGGCAAGCCCCAGATCCTCGTTCGAGTACGAGTACGGGTATTGTATCATGCCCCCAGGACCAGGCAAAAGAGGGACATCTGCCCCGCCTGCGCCTTGCTTGTGGAAGGTCTCAGAAGCCCAGGTTCCTTTCCTGGTGCGTTTTCCTTTCTAATCATGTTCTACCAGTAGCCATTTTGGGCCTTGTTTCCCCTTGTGATTTTCAAGGGCGCACGATATCTCGGCACAATGGGGTCTTCCCCGCGCGGACCTTTACCTGTATATGCCAGCACCGACCACCTCGAACCGCAACCAACGAGATATGCGGGCATGGACGAATCATCGGTGGGTCTCATCAAACAAAAGCACCGGCTCCAGAGGCTTGTTTCACGGTCAAGGCCAGCGATCTGGAAGCCTCCAGACACCTGAATGCGGCTCTCCAAAAGGTCGATCCTTCAGGCAACAACCAGACTCCTGGGATGGTGGAGCCGATCCGAAAATGCAGCTATCCTCCTAGGCCATCAAATTCGAGTCAGGAAAAGACAGGAAGATGTTGGCCTCGCTGAGTCTGCCCACCCGTCAATTGAGCTTCTGGACGTTCAAGAATGACACGCCCCGTCTGTATCGTATGAGTATACTCGTACTCGTACTCGAATGTAAGCAGAGGTCGATGCTGTCAGCAGCCTGTACTCGTACTCCACAACCACAGTAGGTAGTGTAGAGTCTAGACGGACTATATTCTGGGCTGCATGGTTTGACAGCCGAAGCGGCTGCTCCCGACGCCCCGCGCGCCGAAGTTCGGATTTGACGTCTGAAACATTGAGCCTGAGGCGATTCGCTGCCTCAGTTATTAGCACTTGCATGACGTCTTCCAGCCGCAAGATGTCGTTTCGTAATGGTTCATCCCGGCGAGGGACTCGGAGAGCCTTGTTCCAGACGCTTCCACGCTGCGTCCAAAACGGCGGTGAATTCGAGACTTTCTCGATTTATAAGTCATATAGTACATAGATCTTCAGACTCGAAGACGTGTGTAGGATGAATATGGGGATCATAAGACTACTATTGATGGCATGATACGGAGTATATTGGGTGGCGAAGGCCATGAGTCGCTCAAGATTTGAACTTTGTTGGCATTTTTGCAAAAGTCTAGAGTCGGAGGCGGCTCTGCCCCTCCAAAAAAAATTCAAAAAAAAATTCATCAATCCATCGACATAGAGCCGCATTTTTGCCGCATCGCGATCGATCAATCTTATTGAATTCTCCCTCTCAACCCTCTAGCTTGATCAATTGATCCATCTTCAACCATCCCCATCTTTCTTAGTCTGCGGAGCATAGAGGTCATTTGTAGAACAACCCTGGTCGACGACACTAATCCTTCGTTTATTTTCACACTCTCTATCTTTTTACTGCTGCCTTCTGGGGGCTCGGACGTCAATGAATTTCATCAGATCCATCTTCACTTCATCGCCCGCGCGAACTTCAGAGAGTTTCACCATGGCCACCAAAGCAGTCAAGCTCTACATTGAGCAGAACAAAGTTGGTCAGTAGAGCCAGTCTCTGCCTTCGCTCTGCCTTCGCTCGTCTTCAACCTACATCCAACTCGCCCAACGAGATTCTTCTTCGCTGACCATTGCGTGGGAGCAGTTGTCTTCTCCAAGACTTGGTGCTCGTACTGCGCCCAGACCAAGAAGACGCTCGGCGACTTAAAGATTGAATTTACCGCTGTTGATCTGGACAACCTCAGTATGTCCCCAGATGCCCCCCTCCCACCGCTGTATTGGGTTTCTGAGCCGCACTGACAGAGGATCCAGAGAACGAGAGCGAGATGCAGGACGCCCTCCTTGAGGTTTCTGGACAGCGCACGGTTCCCAACATCTACATTGGCCAGAAGCACATTGGTGGCAACTCGGATCTCCAGGCTCTGAAGAGCAGCGGCCAGCTGGAGACCCTGCTCAAGGAGGTCGGCGCCATGTGAGAAAGAACCAGAGGAGTCTTCAAAAGAGAAGCCACATAGATGCGAGGGACGTGGGACGCCCTTGGTTTTTTTTTCTTCCCAGACATGGTTCAAGATGAGGGGACTTCGGATTCGAGGAAAAAAAACGACGGAAAGACGCTTCATTTGCTGGATCACTGGTCATTTCATACAGGTTCAAGAGAAGGACCATATGCACAGACGAGTATATAATTTTTAACCGTTATAGAGATGAGAATTGTGCGTTGTATTATTTGTGTCAGACATCCAAGCTGTCGCATATTCGCATTTTGTGCTGTCGCCAAGTCCGTATCTCAAATCACCTGGGTGGCGACTGTCCCCACGGGCCGCTCGACAAACTCCATCACCCCCTCGATGATGTTCTGTCTCGCCGCCTCAGATGCCACCTTGGTCCCGGCAAGATAGTTCAGCCACAACAGCCGGCCTATGCGCTCGTCTGAAATCGTGCCCAGAACCTCTCGCTTCTTGTCATCGCCGTACATGACAGACAGGACGCCCTGGTCATCTCGACAGAGCAGCATCTCTCGCTTCTTGGGGACCTGACCTCGGGCGAAGAGTGTCTTGAAATCCTTCATTGCCGAGCCGAAGGCCTCGTCGTTGAAAGCACTGTTCCCCTGAGATCGCGCTGCGATGGCCCGGACGAAGCCGTCGCGGAGATGGTGGAAATCAGTGTCCTTCACAGGCGTGATCCGGAACAGGGTGCGGCACCCAGACTCTTGCAGGATGGAGTCCCAGGTCTCCTCGCCCTCGGCGGGATCCAGCAGCGCCTTGCGCAGCGCGTCCTTCTCGGAGGGGATCAGGGTCGTGGCTCCTTGGTTCACCTTCTTGACCAGATAATGCTGCAGCTGCGCGATGTCCTGCGTCGCGACGTAGAATCCCACCAAGTACACCTGGATGCCGATGAACGTCACCGTCCGCATCCCCAGCCCCACGAGCGTGAACTCGCTGCCCTGGTCGTCCCTCAACGCGGCCGTGACGGGCGCCGCTGACGGGTCCACCCCAGACGTCGGCAGCTTCACCTTGATCTCTCTCGGAAACGCCGAGACGACGCTGTTTCCCGTCGGGACGACCACGTTGCCGTTCTCATCGTGCACGAGGATCTTCCGCTTCTCGCCCGCCTCTGTCTTGAACGTCTCGGACGGGATTGACCCGGGGGCGTCGCATTTTGTGGCAATCTTTTGCTTCTCGCGGTTGAGGTCGATGGCTTCCTTGAGCTTGAAGGCGGTATATATGAAGGATACGATACCTGCGACGGCGCCGGCCGTGAGGAACGCGGTGCGATGGCGCTCATAATTTTCGCGCCTGGCATTGAGCTTCTGGATGTCGAAATCTTGAGGCGCGCGGGTGGAGCGGCGGGCGGAGAAGAGGCTGCGGTAATGGGCGACGGGTAACCCGGAACTCCGGCATTGACACCGAGAGCCGGGGCGGAGCGCTTGACGGACCGCTACTGGACGAAACATCGTGTGTTGATAGACCGAGAGGGACGGGTAGAGGGGGAGGGGTGCAGTGTGGTTTGCGCCAGGCGTGGCCAAAGCCGTGCATGTAGCACCAAGCACGTCCTGAGAGAATTAAAGTGCCAGCTCAGGCTCCGCGGCACTTCGATGTCCCGGCTCTGATGGTGTGAAATTGTCTTGGCGACTCGAGTGGGCTGTCTGAAGGATTGGAAGCCATCAAGACGTTGAAAAGTCGCCGTAAGTTCAGTCAAGCAAGTTCGAGAGTTCGCACCACGTGATGTGACATCACTGAGGACGTTCGCGGCTTCCTGGCAATCAAAGTGATGTGGCTTGATTCATGTGCACGAACTTTGAGTTCACCTACCCTGTACCGGCAGCGATACAGAAACGGAAGGAGCGTGGAAGAGCTGACAAAGCTTAACTGCACCTTCTCCAACTTCTTGCGGTGAAGGCGGAACCCACGACAGCCTCAAAATGACCCCAACGCAATGGGCTCTACTCCGTACTGCGGGATTGGAGCTTCATCTCGACCAACGACGAATTTGTGTTACGAGATTGATCCAGAAGAGAATCTCTAGAGGCAACTTAATCCCATCACTTCCATACTGGTGCTAATGTCGTGGCAGGCTCGGCGCGGGTTGCGGACGAATCCGAGCCTCCAGGCTCACGACAGCCTGCAGCGGCCATGACATTTCCGTGAATGCAGAGTTGCCTTCGTCGATCGTTCTCCAAGGGAATCCCTGGAAGGTAGAGGCATGCCACGTCTCGGTGGAAAGTCATTGTCAGATGCAATCCTTGACGCCCTTGGCCGAGAAGCGCAACTATCGCCGACTTCCCCGCAAATTGATCGAACAACGATTGGGAGAAGAAGACAAACAAAAAAACGTTATCGGCCTTTTTATGGAGCTTCTCTGGGCTTCCATCGCCAATCTCAGACAGCATTGGCCGGATCTGCGGATCCATCAGCTTCGACATCGACATCGACTTGGCATTGGTGCGGAAATCTTTTCCACCTTCAAAGACGATGATGTTGCTGCATGCGGGGGCTCTTCCGTGACCCCAGCTCCCCTTAGCCTCTCGCATCTCGCATTGAGGGGTGAAACAAGTCGCGGGTGAAAATCCATTTATTCTGGTCCTGTGATTGCGGGGTAAGACGAACTAGAGACGCACGGGCTTGACCGATTCATCGGACCCCGGGCATTCTTTAGCGGCTGCACTTTGCGGCAGTCTTCTTGTCAAAGGACATGGGTTGGGGGTCGAGTGTCGGGTTTTGCCAACGATGGAGAACCGACGGAAGCTTCCCTCCCGTCGCTCGAAACGGCCCAAAGGAAAACTCTACGCCCCAAGATTCTACACGTTGCCGATGGGCCCGAAGGCCCTAGGTATGCACAAGCTCTCGCAAGGTCTATGCCGAAAGCCGCCGTGGGAACATGGGACTCATCGGGGGGGGGGGCAAGGCCGATCGGCCGCCGTCATTGCCTGTGGAGTTGCGAGGCTCTTGGGTGAGAATTGGAGACCTGTCCAGGCGCCGACAAATTTTTCATAAGAAGCCGCTCCCCCTCCTGAGCTGGTCCAGTTGAGGATCAGCAGAATCTTTCTCGGGCGTGGACTTGAGGCCTCAAGATGTTCGGCTCTTCATCTTCCGAGCGCCTTCTGGCTGCTCTTGCCCTCACATCAGGGCTAGTCTCGGTGGGCGCAACAACAAATCGTGAGTCTATACTCAGTATTATCGACGAGGTCTCGCCGTGGATGGGGGGGGAGAGGGGATTGAAGGGGCCTTCCACTGACAAAACTCTCCAGCCATTACCGTCAATGGCAAATCCTTCGCCTTGGATGGAGACAACTTCTCCTATCGCTTCCATGCCGACGACGACTCGGGCGACTTGATTTTGGACCACTTCGGAGGTCCAGCAACCGAGGATGGCACGTTTCCCGTCAACATCGGCCCCGTGCAGGGCTGGGTCGAGCTCATTGGCCGTCAGCGCCGCGAGTATCCTGATCTCGGCCGCGGCGACTTCAGGACGCCCGCGGTCACGATCCGGCAGACGGCCGGCTACACTGTCAGCGCGTTCCAGTACCAGTCGCATGAGGTCTTGGAGGGCAAGCCCGGCCTCAATGGCCTCCCGTCCACGTTCGGAGACGCCGGGGACGTGTCGACGCTTGTGATTCACATGTGCGACAACTACACCGATGTTGCCGTCGACTTGTACTATTCCGTCTTCCCCAAGTACGATGCTGTCGTTCGCAGTGTCAACATCACGAACAACGGCAAGGGGAACATCACCGTTGAGAAGATGGCCAGCATGAGCGTCGACCTGCCGTACCAGGACTTTGACATGATTGGGCTCCGTGGCGACTGGGCTCGTGAGAACAGAAGAATTCGTCGCAAGGTCGACTATGGGCTTCAGGGGTGAGTTCCAAGAAGACAAGATGTCCTCTCGTCCGTGTTGGACTGTGCTGATCAGGAGTCAATGTTTGCAGATTCGGAAGCACCACTGGCTTCTCCAGTCACCTGCACAACCCTTCTCTTGCGCTCGTGTCGCCGACCACGACGGAGTCGCAGGGCGAGGCGTGGGGGTTCAACCTCATCTACACCGGCTCCTTTGCCATCGAGGTCGAGAAGGGCTCGCAGAGTCTGACGCGAGCCATGCTCGGCATCAACCCGCTCCAGCTCTCCTGGCCCCTGGCCCCCGGCGAGACTCTGACGTCGCCCGAGTGCGTTGCAGTCTTCTCCAACACGGGCGTCGGAGGCATGTCCCGCAAGTTCCACCGACTCTACAGGAACCACCTCATCAGGAGTCAGTTTGGCAGGGAGCCGCATCCCATCCTGCTCAACAGCTGGGAGGGGTTGGGATTCGACTACAACTCCACGACCATCTACAACCTGGCGCAGGAGACTGCTGATCTCGGCGCGGAGCTGTTGGTGCTGGACGACGGCTGGTTCGGCGTCAAGTACCCGCGGTTGACGGACAACGCGGCCCTGGGCGACTGGGAGCCGAACCCGGAGCGATTCCCCCAGGGCCTGCCGCCGTTTGTGGACGCCGTGACGAGCATCGGGATTGCTAATTCTTCGGACACGTTGGAGTTTGGTCTCTGGTTCGAACCCGAGATGGTGAGCCCCAACTCTTCGCTGTACCACGAGCATCCTGATTGGGCTATTCACGCTGGGTCGTACCCCCGGACCTTGACCAGGAACCAGCTGGTGCTCAATGTGGCGCTCCCGGAGGTGCAGGAGTTCATCATCGACTCGCTGTCCAGCATCCTGAGCACGACTAAGATCTCGTACGTCAAGTGGGACCATAACCGCGGCATGCACGAGACGCCGTTCCCGGGCTACGGGCACGCCTACATGCTCGGGATGTACCACGTCTTCGACACGCTCACGTCGCGCTTCCCCGAGATCCGCTGGGAGGGCTGCGCGTCCGGCGGCGGCCGCTTCGACGGGGGCGTGCTCCACTCGTTCCCGCACATCTGGACGTCGGATGACACGGACGGCCTGGAGCGCATCCAAGCGCAGATGGGCAACTCCATCTTCTACCCGCCGTCGGCGCAGGGCGCTCACATCTCGCCGGTGCCCAACGGCAACACGGGCCGCGTCTCGTCGATCCTGTTCCGGGCGCACGTCGCGATGATGGGCGGGTCCTTTGGCTTCGAGCTCAACCCGGCGACGCTCTCCGAGGACGACAAGGCGCAGATCCCCGGGATCATCGCGCAGGCGAAGCAGGTCGCGCCGCTGGTGGTGAGCGGCGACCAGTGGCGCCTCGACCTGCCGGAGGAGTCCAACTGGCCGGCAAGCATGTTCATCTCGGAGGACGGCTCGCAGGCGGTGGTGTTCTTGTTCCAGGTGGACGCGAACATTGACAACTCGTGGCCGTTCAAGCGACTGCAGGGCCTGGATCCCGAGGCCAAGTACAAGGTCGACTGCGACCAGGTCTTCTCGGGCAAGACGCTGATGAACATCGGGCTCCAGTACGAGTTCAACGGCGACTGGCAGAGCCGCCTGGTGTTCCTGGAGAAGCAATAGATGGCGTTCCCTTGCTATTTGTCGGGCCCGTGGTACGTCCTGCAATTGCCGGACACCAGGGAAAGGAGGAAGGGGGGGGAGGGGGGGGCCTTAGGGGCCCTACGTACTGTACATATTGATGCGAGGCTGGATCTTGGCGGGGCGGACTCGTCCTACCCTCGAGGACCTATGTAGGAAATGAAGTGAAACAAGAGGGAAACGGAAATGTTACGACGAGGCATGACATGAAATGAAATAGAATGAAATGATAGTTACTACCCAACAATGTGTGCATGTTCGTCTGTGCTTGAAAGGAGAGGGCTTTATTGATCAATCTCTATATGTATTGATGCTGGCTGACCTCACGCCTTTGCCAGACGTTTCCGCCGTGTGATTATGACGATCAGGGCACTGACGCCGTACCTGCATCAGGAGCTTTGATCATTGATGGATCACCTGGACGGGCTGCATCCGCGCAGACCCTCCATTCGGTCGGTCCACGAGGGCTGGGCCTCTCCAGATGCGGATCACACACGCACTTGGGCAAACAGTTTCGAGGACGAGGAGAGAGGGCCCGATGATGTCATCACGGTTGGATGGAGGATTGTTTGATGTTTGACTTAGTGGATGTTCTTGACGGGGATGGTAATGGACCAGCGATCGGTTGATTCTCTCACAGTCTTCGATCCATCACAGCACGTTGTACGGAGTACCGGTAGAGGTCTTGATATCTCTATGTACAGGTATTTGATTGATGTATGTTGCTCGCCGAGAGCAGCCGGACTCAGTGAAAACATCCAGGAGGCGATGCCGCGAAATTGCGCGGGCTCCACGGGGTCGTGGACGGGTGACCCCCCCCCCCCTCCCCCCCCCTTCTTTCGAGGGCTGGGCGGCTGCTGAGATGAGGCGTCGGCTGACCCAATCAGGCTCGAAGCCGGCATTGACAGCAATTTCGAGGGGACGTTTCGGGCCCGTTGGCCCGTTTGGTGGGCGAATCCGCACGCTTGTGTCTGAGCAGGTGACGGATGGATGGATGGACAGGCCTCTGCGGCGGATGAGCGCCCTTGAATAGAGTGAACCTTGTCCGTGTTTTTTTCTTTCCCCTCGAGATGGAGGACCCGTGGCTTTGCAGGCCACCTACATCAATGTATTGATCTATGTATGAAGTTTTTTGGGGAGAGAGAGAGAGAGCGCTCCAGAGCGAGCCTTTGAGGGCGTCTTGGCCATTGCCGGGTCGGTGCCGTGATGAGCTTGTACGATGACCACGTCCGGCGAATGCGCAGCATCGCTGAAGGTGCCCGAAAATAGATGATGGAAGCTCGAATGCTCGGATTTCTGAAAATATCTATCAATCAATCAGCCAGAGATTCCAAATAGGACGAGGGAAGATGCTGCAGGTGGTGATGACTTCATCGACAGGGATGGATCCATCCGGATTTGGGGCTGGGAGGTGCAGTGCTGACTGCCCGCTGGGGACGGGAGGGTGAGCACCCGCAGCACGGGCAGAGAGACCTCGACTGTAGGAGTAGAAGGAATCCATTGATCAATGGATGGATTGATGGATTGATGGATTGATGGATTGATGGATTGATGGATTGATGGATTGATGGATTGATGGATTGATGGATTGATGGATTGATGGATTGATGGATTGATGAATGATCCATCAATCCATCAATATGTTGAGTACAGCATCGGCATCCCGAGGCCCTGCGAGTCGGTAGAGAGAAGTGCGCCCTGAGCAGAACGAGCTCGCGGCCGTGGAGGAGATGGTGTCACGGCGCAGGCACCATCAGGCGGCAGATCCAGGATTGCCATCTCGATTTGTGCTGAAGATTTCAGGAATAATAATTGATTTGATTGATTGATTGATTGATTTGAGGTTGAGGTTGAACTCAACATTCATCAACATAATGCACTTTACCTCTGATAGAGGAGAACACGGGGTCTACCTCTTCGATGGGCCACTCGACGGTCCGATTTCATCGAGTCCACATAGTGGACGACAAGTGGTGCTGTGGTTGAGTACGGTGCCTACCCGGGAGAAGAATCGCCTGTTGGCCGCACGCCAGACTTGATTGGAAGCGCCGGGGTAGCCTCGAGGTACCGCCTAATCAGCCACTGACTGAATTTAAGTTGGTAATCGAATGGATCAAATTGATTTAATGGTTTGAATCGATTAATCGATTGGCCACAGTGTTTACTTTGATGCATTTACTCGTACGGAGTACTAGCATTAATTAATATTAATTGATGGCTTGAAGTTTTAAATGGTAGAGGATGGACTAGGTAGCTCCATCAACATAAGGAAACACGAGTACGGAGTAGATCCATCAATGATCCATTCCATTGCCAGGTACATATTGATTGATGTTGATTGATGGATGGATGGATTGATCATGGGTTTCATTGATTGATGGATCCATTTGATCCATCCATCGGGTTGTGTGGTCGGTCCATCAGCCTGACTGAGCCTTGCCCTCTGCTGACCATTCTCGCCACGAGCGTCATCCCTCAATCCATTTGATTGATCCATTTGATCCATTTGATCCATCCATCCATTGATCCCTTGATCACTTCCACTGATTCGCATTCGCGATCCATCTTCTTCCGTTGACCCTCACTCTCTGAAAACCTCCTCTTCTCCAGATCTTCTCCACATATTACTAGTAGCTTCGATAATAGTACCAATGATCAATATCAATGATATCAACAATATCAATAGTACTAACTCGTACAGAAAGTCCCTAAGCTTGGGGCACGATTTTAGTCGATCCGTCTCATCAACATCAACATCAATCCATCAAATCACATCAACCAATCCCGAGCTCCATCAGCCAAGCGCCGGCCCTTTTTCTGGAGGCTTCGCTTCAAGTTGCCTGCGTCATCCGCCCGTGTCTTTTGCATCGTCGACATACCCAAAAGCACGCCAAAGCGGCAAGACTTACGACTACCAAAGGCCAATTTGACCTCATTCAAAATCATCGACAAATCCATCGACGCGCTCTCGTCTTCTTCTTCTTCTTTTTCTCCTTCTTCTTCTTCTTCTCCTTGCATCGCAGCGTTCGCACGCTCGCCGCCAGAGCGAGCCTCCGTCACGCTCGGCTCATTCGATTGATTGATTGATCGATCAATCCATTGATCCATCAATCAAAACCGTACCACCACTGCATACTGCCAAGAGCGAGCAGCCAGCCAGGTCAGTACCTCTATTACTACCTCTACGGAGTACTCGTACGAGTTGAGATCAATTCGATCATGATCCGTGGATGGATCATGGATGGATGGATGGATCAATGGATGGATGGATCATGGCTCAGCTCTTTGGGCCTTTCCTTCCGGCTGCCTCCTGCAGGCCCCCCCCCCCCCCCTCCTTGTCCACATACTGCATTGGAATTGATACCTCGTCCACCTTGTCATCACCATCATCATCATCATCTCCTCCTCCTCATCCTCTTCTTCATCCCTGTCCCCTCCTCTTTCTTTCGCATCCTCCGCCTCCTCTCCCTCTCCCTCGCCCACGCTCTCGTTTTCGCGCTCCGCCCTTCCATCTTCTCCTCCTCCCTGCCCCAGGCTTCGTCAGCCCGCGACTGACTGACTTCTCCAAGAACGGCGGCCCGGCTTCTCGACACGGCTCCCAACGACGATAGCCACTCCCTTCTTCGTCCTCGTCGTCCTGCCGGTCCCTCGCCTTTCTGGGACGGGAGCCATCTCCGACGCATCTCCCTCAAGGCCTCTTCGGCTCGCGAACGGCTCCTGTCCGCGCCCAGATCCTGGTGGGTGCGGCCGCCGTCCGCTGCTTCCCCCGTCAAAGCCATGGCCGGAGGCTCCTCGTCGCTGGTCGCCGCCGACCAGGACGACTCTCGCTCCTCCTCGTCCACCGACTCCCCCGTGCCCGTCGACAACGAGGAGTCCGACTTCTTCCTCGGCGCCAACGACTCCCAGTCCTCCCTCGGCGTCCCCAACTTCCAGGACATGCAGGTCGTCGACGACGTCTGCAGGGCGCCCATCAACCGCCTGCCCAACGAGATCCTCATCAGCGTCTTCTCCAAGCTCGGCTGCACCTCCGACATCTACCACTGCATGCTCGTCTCCAAGCGATGGGCTAGGAACGCCGTCGACCTGCTGTGGCACAGGCCCGCCTGCACAAACTGGCCCAACCACGAGAGCATCTGCCAGACCCTCAACCTCGAGCATCCCTACTTCAACTACAGCGCCTTCATAAAGCGCCTCAACCTCGCAGCCCTCGCTACCGACGTCAACGACGGCACCGTCATCCCCCTCGCCGTCTGCTCCAGGGTCGAGCGCCTCACCCTCACAAACTGCCGAAAGCTGACCGACAACGGCCTCATCGCGCTCGTCGAGAACAACGCCTCCCTGCTCGCCCTCGACATCTCAAACGACAAGCACATCACCGAGCAGTCCATATACGCCATCGCCGCAAACTGCAAGCGCCTCCAGGGCCTCAACATCTCCGGCTGCGAGAACATTTCCAACGAGAGCATGATCAACCTCGCCCAAAATTGCAGGTTCATCAAACGGGTAATGTCCAAACCTAGATCCCCCACACCCACACCCACACCCACACCCTCCCCCCTTCTCCCTCTCCCTCTCTCCCTCTCTCCCTCTC
>NQYQ01000006.1:66533-94272 GCA_003055925.1 Escovopsis sp. Ae720 | reverse complement strand
CCCTATCCCCCCCCCTTTTTCTTCCCCCCCCCCCTTCCTCCATTCATCACCAGGACCACGACTACTCCGTACTCCGTACCTACGAGAACTAGCAGGCCCTCTTTGCTGACTCCTAGCCCCCATTTCATCGTAGCTCAAACTCAATGAGTGCTCCCAGCTGCGCGATTATGCCGTGTTGGCCTTTGCCGAGCACTGCCAGAACATCCTCGAAATCGATCTCCATCAGTGCACGTACATCGGTAACGCTCCCATCACCTCCCTCCTCGCCAAGGGAAATTGCCTCAGAGAGCTTCGCCTGGCCAACTGCGACCTCATCGACGACCACGCTTTCCTCGCCCTCCCGCCCCATCAGGTCTACGAGCACCTGCGAATCCTCGATCTGACCTCGTGCAGCCGCCTCACCGACGCCGCCGTTAGCAAGATCATCGACTCCGCGCCCCGGCTCCGAAACCTACTCCTGTCCAAGTGCCGCAACATCACCGATGTCGCCATCCAGTCCATCGCCAAGCTCGGGAAGAACCTGCACTACGTGCACCTGGGACACTGCGGCCATATCACCGACGAGGGTGTCAAGAAGCTGGTTCAAAGCTGCAATCGCATTCGCTACATCGACCTCGGCTGCTGCACCAACCTCACAGACGAATCAGTCAAGCGCCTCGCCCTCCTGCCGAAGCTGAAGAGGATAGGCCTGGTCAAGTGCAGCAACATCACCGACGAGTCCGTCTTCGCCCTGGCCGAGGCTGCCTATCGTCCGCGGGTCAGGAGGGATGCCAACGGGCTGTTCATTGGGGGGGAGTACTACGCCCCCAGTCTCGAGCGCGTCCATCTCAGTTATTGCATCAATCTCACCCTGAGGGTAAGGTTTCCCTTGCCGAGCCGGGCTCCAGTCCTCTCTGCCCTGTCTGACCCAGTTCGCAGAGTATCATGAGGCTTCTCAACTCGTGCCCCCGTCTCACACATCTCAGCCTGACTGGCGTGGCGGCCTTTCAGCGCGACGACTTCCAGCCATTCTGTAGGACGGCGCCGCAAGGTATGTTACGCCCCAACGGGATCCCCCCCCAGCGTGCGCCGGAAGAGAAGATCGCCCACTGACCAATGGCCCCTCCTGCTTTTCTTCTTGTGCACTATTCAGAGTTCACGCAACATCAACGGGACGTGTTCTGCGTCTTCTCCGGCCAAAGTGTTCAGGGTTTCCGGGAATTCCTGAACACTTCACCGCGATTCGAAGAGCTGCGAGACAGCCTCGTCCCGCGACACCTGGGCAGCCGCATCCATAGCACCGCCCTGCATCAGACGAGCGCGATATCTCAGCTGCTGCCCGACGGGTTTGACGACGAGATGCCGGACGAAGACAACGATTTCGAGGGTCTGGATGCCGGCGAAATGGCCGTCGATGCGCAGGCACAGAACGACCTGTTTCTGCCGGGGGTCCCTCCCCCCGTGACGGGCATTCCTCCGCACGAGGCGATCCCCCCGCCACCTTCTGCGCCGGTCATCGTGCAGGGATCCTTTTATCTCCCCATCGGACACGCCAACCATCACGGGTTCCCGCATCCGAGCGGGAGCAATGGACTGGTCGGCGGGGGAGCACCGAGCCCGAGCGCGTCGGTGCAGCAGTTGCAGGGTGGCCATGCCGGCTCCTTGCACACGCTCTTCGCTCAAGCGAACTTGTCGAGCCCGCCGGGTTCCTCCGTTGGCGTCAGCACGGGCCCTATCAATCCTTTCGACGGAGAGACGGCAGAGCAGCCGGACGCCGGGCAGGATGCGACACAATCTTGATCCTTCCACGCGGGGGGCTGTCGTGCCGTCTGTCCTCATGCTTTTGCTTTTGCCTGGGGGCTGACGGCGATATCGGGGTGCTCGGGGAAGGAAAACCACCGAAACTAATAAGAAAAAGAGAACACTTGAAAGAAAACCGATGAACACGCCACGAGCCAACCCGAGAGTTGCGGCATTATCTCTACACCTGGGCATAAAGCGCGGGATGATGGATGTCGTGACGTTTTGCTTTCTGGCGTCGGGGAACACTAGAGCGTGAAGATTGGAGTTTTCATTGATTGGCAAGGCGTGTTCACAGTCTTTTTTTTTTTTTTTTGCCCCATTATCAATGCATTTGGACCGCGAGGAGGGGTTATACCACACAAGCAGTTCAGGGGAGGACACGGGGATGGCTCTTCATTTCGCATCTCATCTTTCATCTTCTTCTTCTCACTTTTCCTTTTCAACCTCATCAGCTACGATTCTGGCGAAGCGGGCACGACACCTTTGTCGTCACGGAAGCAATGATAGAATCAAGGCATTGCGCATCCATTGTTTTGTTTTGTTCTGTTTTGATCTTATCTTTCATTTCCCCGACCCATGAGGAGAGGGATGGCGACATTAGCATCTCGAATGGCAGGTTCAAGCTCAAAGAGGCTGCCATCAATCCATCGCCGTGGCTGGCCATGGCAGATGGAAGACGGTTTGGGAAGGGGGACCTAGCAAAGGAGGAGAAAAAAAAAGGGGGGGGGAGGGGGGGGGAGAAGAGGGGGCGAAGGTCCCGATCTGCTCGTACCTGGTCTGATGAGGGCTGGGCTGCTTCCCTAAACCTTTGGACTTGAGTCGCAGGATGGTCTTGGCCCAGACTGGCGAGGGGGCAAGGGGGGAGTGTGTAATACCAGTACGCTTTGAGGGCGGTTCCATGTCACCTGTATGTGTACTTGATAACAATCAAAGTATGACAGAGAGGGGGGGTTTCCGGGAATAATGCTAGTGCTGGTTGCCGGTGATGGTGCTGGTGCTGGTGCTGGTGCCGGTGCTGGTTCGCCAGACATATTGATGTCAGTACCCGAGGTGTTGAAAACTGCGACTTTTGGACTTCTAGAGGTTAGTAGTGCCTAGTACGAGTACAGGTCGTACTAGGACTCGTACTCCTCATTAGTCGTAGAGGCGCAAGGAGGGCATGAGCGATAAGGGGGACTCACGATGCCTTCATCTTCTGTTGACTGCGGAGAAGATGAGATCATTCATGCACCTGCGTCATCACGTGTGGCCTCCATGCAGTGGCTCGGAAGGTGGCTCAGCACATCTACTCCTACCTGTAGTACTGTACGGAGTACGGAGTACGGAGTATGTACGTGACGATACTCCGTTTATGCTGTAGAAGTACTAAGGCAGGAGTACTCCGTAGGTACGAGTACTACCTCTACCTCGTACTCGTCAGGCCGTCATCGCCAGGGAGTCGAATTGCAGTGGGAAAGAGTCTCCGCACTGGCTCGCGGTTGATCGCGCCTTGGGAGGCAAGATGGGAGGAAGGGAAAGCGTAACTGCCCAGCTCTTCCCCTCATTGAGATTTTGATGGAGCCTCGATCGTGGCGCAGCTCTGCCGTCATCCAAGCAGCAGGTCGTTGTTGATGGATTGATGGATGGATTGATTGATGGATGGATGGATGGATTGATCCTGGATATGATTTGATCAATGATGTATTGATCAATATCGACGGACGGAGGACTGACTGCCAGGGCCCAGTGGTGCTCACCAGTGATGGAATCGAATGCACGCTGATGGTAACTGGTAGATGCACGTCCATGGATGGATTGATGGATTGATCTCTTCAGCTGGCGCCCGGACTCCCCCCTCTAGTATCCAATCCATACATCGAACCACGCATCCATCCATGACCCATCATCCCCTCTCCCGCTCTTCCCTTTTTTTTTTTTTGTTTGTTTTTGTTCCCGGACTCTGCGCACATACTACTAGTACTACTTGGACATATTGGACTTAGGATACATCCGTCTCAGAAATACGAGTACATGTGTGTCCCATGATGGGAGATCGGGCGAACGGCTGGATCACAGTTGGGCACCGCAATCCGCCGCCCTCCTCCTTCGGTATCGAGTCCGACGTCGAGCAGGAGCTTCGAGAGCGCGAGACCATTGCCGCCTGGGACAATGACGAGCAATGGCCGAGCGTGTGAGTCCGAGTCATCATCACCATCATCATCATCATCATCATCATCGTTCTCCCTCGGTTTGCGATTGACAACCTGCTGATCGGCGCGAATTTCACAGACACAAGCCCCCCCTCGGCGGTCAAGAGGCCAAGCGGTTCGATGCCCGTCTCGTCATCCTCGACTACCTGGGCGGCGGCGCGTTCGGCCGCGTCGACAAGGTGATGCACGGGTCCATATGCCTCGCACGAAAGCGCATCACCAGGCGCCGCGGCATCACCATTGACGACCTGCGCCAGGAGGGCCTCACCATGCGGAAGCTCGACCACCGCCACGTCGTCAAGCTCGTCGCCGCCTACATGCCCCGCCCGCACGAGCTGTGCCTGCTCATATGGCCCGCCGCCGTCTGCGACCTCGACACCCTGCTCGTCGACCTCGACCAGCTCCGCCTCGGCACCGGCGACCGCGACGAGATCCTCGCCCGCCTCAAGGCCCTCGAGCTCAACGACCTCAGCGCCATCGAGCCCTCCCTCGAGCCCCAGTCCGCAGAGTCCGCCGCCAAGTGCCCCTTCGAGTTCCTCCGCGGCGTCATCGGCTGCATCGCCCGCGGCCTCGCCCACTGCCACTCCAACGACGTCCGCCACCTCGACATCAAGCCCTCCAACATCCTCCTCAAGGCCGGCCGCGTCTACCTCGCAGACTTCGGCATCTCAAAGGACGTCAGCGGCCAGGACCAGACCACCATCGACGGCAACCCCGGCACCGAGAAGTGGCGCGCCCCGGAGCTCTACGGCGAGGACGGCTCCAGCATGCAGCTCTCCGACATCTACTCCCTCGGCCTCGTCCTCCTCAACGTCGCTACGGTCCTGTATAAGGTAAGGCTCAGCGAGTTCGACGACGCACTGCTCTACCCGCAAGACCTGCCCCGCCACGAGAAGCTCGCCATCCGCGAGGACAAGCTCAAGAAGCTCCTCGACACCCTCGCCGCCCACGCCCTCGTCACGCCGCCCTTCATGTTCACCTACGAGGGGCTCGAGACCGTCAGGCCTAGGCCCCTCGTCAGCCTCATCGCGCGCCTCACCTCCCCCGTGCCCCGGAACAGGCTGCCCGCAGACAAGCTCGACGAGAAGCTCTCCATGCTGGGCGGCATCCACCAGATTTACCACGGGGGGTGCTGCAAGCGGCCCATCGCATGGGTCGAGGACAAGTGGGACAAGAAGTTCAGCGCCCTCGCCAGCCTCAAGGGCGAGAACGAGGTCCTCAGGCGAAAGGTCGCCGAGTACCAGGGCCGCGACGAGACCTACGAGCAGCGCCTCGAGAACGCCCGCAAGGCGCACGAGCACGACGTCTCCAAGCTCCAGGCCATGCTCAAGGAGGCCGAGGAGAGATGCCGCGTGCTGGAGCAGAGCCAGGGCCAGGGCCAGGGCCAGGGCGGCTGGAAGAACAAGGGCCAGGGCCGCGGCGAGCAGCACGAGCGCCAGAGCAACCAGGGCCTGGCGAGAGACGGCAGCGTCGCGAGCCGCACCGCCACCACAACAACAACTGCCTCCGCCGCCGCCGCCATCGGCCTCGGCCTGAGCAAGATCCAGACGCACCCTTCCTCCATACCGAAGCGGCCCTCCATCGGGCCGTCGTCGCTGTCCTCCCCGCGCGTCTCGTCCTTCGAGATGCACTACCGCAGTCCGCCGTCATCCGTCCAGACGGTCAAGAAATTCGCTCAGGGGGCATTTCCAATCGCGACGACAATGACGACGACAACGACGACGACGACGACGCCGACGTCAGCAGCGACGGGATCCGCCGTGCCGCCGTCCCCCGGAATCATGTCCCGATCGCAAAGCGGGAACAGCACGACGGGCTACCACCTTCGGTCCCGGGGCTCCGGTTCCAAGTTGCCCCTGCCGGTGACTCCGATTAGTCGATCGCAGACGCCGAACCTCAACCGCGAACAGAGCCTGACGGACAGTAGCATGACCTCGTCAGTCTTTTCGCAGCAGAGCGTCGACACCCTGCCGACGCCGTGCATCGACAGCCCCGCGCCAGGTAGGCGGACTACAACGACGACGAGGATGACGAAAGCGACGACGAGAATGACGACGACAACGACGACGACGACGGAAGAAGATGGAGACGAAGAGGAAGAGGATGAGGAGGAGGAGGAGGAGGAAGACGGCGTGCCCCGCTCGTGGGGCAGGCTGCCGGCCGAGAGCCGCCGAAGGCCCCTGAGCCCGTCCCGCTCTTCTAGCCCCGACCTCCCCATGTCCCCGTCCATGTTGCCCTCGCTGCGGCCGCAGCAGCGGTCGCGCAGGTCTGAGGCGGTCGACGGAAGCGATGTCAATGCAACGGCTCGGCCCAAGATCCCGGCGCTGCTGCCGTCCAAGAGCTGGGCCGAAATCGCCAAGGAGCACCGCCCGACGGCTGTCCGCTGATAGCAGGGGGGGGGGGGGGAAAGAAAATACCAAGACACAACGATGAGATAGAAAAGAAGAGAAGGAAGAGAAAGGCACGATCATTTATCGGATACATGGGCCATCGAAGGGGAACAAAAAAGTACGGGTTTATTTGTGATGGCATCGCAAAAGCATAGCATAGCGTGAGGCGAGCCTGTTCATCATTTTTTTTTTCACACGGCAGCCTCGATGGGATTTTTTTATTTACTCGAACTCGAGCTCGGACACAGGATGAAGCAGGATGAAAGGGGGGGAAACATCTTGCATTAGGTAGCATGAGCAAACCAATATCATAGGCATGTATTGGGAATGATGGGATGGAGCTGTATGGAGTTTTTCTCATGGGCTGCTCAGGAGGAGGATATTGTTATAGGCATGGCGAAATGACTAGGTATATATGGAAATGACTCGTCTGGTTTGAGTTGAAGTAACGCTTGATGCTTGTGATGATGAGATTTGAAGTGCAGACCAAACAACGGTCTGTTATGGGTGCACCCCTAAGTTTGTTTTCTTTTGATTCGTGTGTGTGACCTTCTTCGAATCCTCATTCTTCTCTGGAGGAGTCTCGTGCGTTGATCTCCCTGCGCGCCGCTGTCTTCCAGGGCATATCGCGTGCGTTGGCGCCGGAAGAGCCCCGCCTCAGCCAGACCAGCATCCGCTTCGTCTGGGACCGCACCAGGGCGGCCCATGTATCCGAGGTATACGGATCGGCGGGGTCCTCGTGCGCCAAGGCCCCGGGCGGCATGCTGGCCCGGTACGCCCGCAGCGCCGCGATGACGGGCATGTGCGTGGCGGGGGACCTGCCGACGTTTGGCGGCGGGAGGTCCGCGTCGGCGGCGGCACGAGCACCCTCGCGGCGCAAGGCGGGACGCGCCTGGAACCCATCCCCCCCATCCCCCCCGGCCGCCGCCGCCGCCGCCGCCGCCGCCGCCTCCTGCTCCTGGAGGGCCTTTTCCTGCTGCACGATATCCTGGAGGGCCTCGCCCCTGGCGACCCAGTCCTCCCAGGTGCTCTCGATCTTGTACTCGTACCACAGCCTCGAGAGCTGCGCGCTCCAGCCAAACGTGTGCTCCGGGTCGTGGGACCCGGCGCTGGAGGTGGCGTCTCGGCGGGGGGAGAGCCCCTCCCGCTGGTGGAGATCCCGCATGAGGGCGTCCCATTCGTCCTCGCGCGCGGCCTGGGGGACCCATTCCTCGTCGACGTCGATGATGCTGGCGATGCGGTTGGAGAATAGCCTGCCCTTGCGGCCGACCATGCGGGAGAGCGCGTGGGGCTGGGGCTTGGCGATGCGCAGGAAGGGCTGGCCGTCGGCGGTGGTGCTGACGATGGGGATCCTGCGGCGGGCGGGGGGCGAAGAGGACGACGACGCGGGCCGAGGGAGGATGGTGGATGTGTACTTGGGGGCTTCGCCGGGGCGGGCGATGTTGATGAGCAGCGGCCCGGCGGGCGCAGACCTGCTGCTGCTGCTGCCGCCGCTGGTGGTGATGGTGGTGGTCGAGGAGGAGGAGGAGGAGGAGGAGGAGGAGGATGGAGCCTGTCGCTGGCGGGGGACTTCGGAGGCGCGGTGGAGTTTCTGGAGTCGGGTGATGACTTGGGCGTGTTCAGGGGAGCCGGGAGTCTGGGCCTTGACGAGGAGGGCGAGGAACTACAGCACGACCGCTATCAGCTACAAGGAACATTCACTCGTCGCGAGTCTTACTGCCTTGGTGTTACATGGGCTCCTCCGTCTGTGGCCGATCATGGCTCTCCTCTCCCCTCTCCTCTCCTCTCCTCTCCTCTCTCTGAACCCCTTTGGAAGCAGTGATGGTATGATGTTGTGATTGATTTACCTTGTATCCTGCCGCCATGGAGGCGTATATCAGCCGGAAGCTCGTGAACGGCGTGTTCTTGACGAAGCGTTTCCTGACGAGCTTGACGAGCGAGCTGCGCGGGCCCGGCACGCGCAGGGGCTGAGGGATGGGGACCTGGCCGGCGGTCCTGATGAGCGCGCGGTAGAGCGCCAGCGCGGCGACTCGATGCCGCGAGCTGTGAGCCGCGACGAAGTGTGAGCGCGCCATGCTGCTGTTGAGGTGGTTACGAGTACAGTGGCTGCGCTCCGAGGCACGGAGTAGGTCCTAGTAGTGCGGAGTAGGTATGTAGTAGTACTGTCAAAGGTGTTCTTCCGCCCAAGGGTCGTGAGCGCAATGAGAGGGCTGTTTGGGGGTGACGATCATGCGGGCTTGGAACGCGTGGCCATGGTCTGACCGGGCTGAGTGCGCGGCATCCTGAGTGGTTCGTGAGACTGGTGAGATGAGCAGCAGCAGGATGGCTCCGCGAGAGGAGGAAATTGACCGCGCGCGGATGACAAGGATGGAGGTTTTGATATTTTGATATGGAGGGGCTCATTCTTGGAGTTTTGGTGGGCTGGGCTGGGGAAGGAGGGGGGGGGGATTTGCCGGAGTTGAGCCGGACCTCTCTGATTGGCTGAGAGTTACTTTGGACACGGCGAATTTTGATTGGTCGGACGGTCAGTCTTGCGGTGGTTGCTCTTTCCCTCAGTGCTTTGTTTCTGAGAAACGGCAAGTCCACTCCACGATGGCTTCATTCGAATGGCTGGAGGATGCATTGATTTGATCAATCGTCGAGGGGGCTTCACGTTAACACTTCACGACCTCAGGTTGAATACGGACTATGTCCACAACACACAATATGAAGGGCAGATCATACTCGTACTCGTACGACGACGACAGGAACCAGCACTCGACTCATCACGAGCTCGCTTCATGTCGGCTTGCGCCGCCCGCAGGTATGTGCAAGGTCCGAACCTTATTTGCTTCTGTCGCCCAGAGCTCTCAGGTCACCGTGCCTGGGCTGATGAATGCGGCAAATCGTCGAGACCCGAGGCCTCTCGCCATGCCGTCGAGCCGAAGGCCTCGGATGCCATTGAATGGCCTCGTAATCGCAACCGAGCGAGAGCTAAAAGCTGACGCCCGACGCCTTCCAGTGCCGGTACGGAGTACAGGTGCAGTACGGAGTACAGAATCGGCTCGTCCTTCAGACTGGCCTGGTGCCGGTAATGAACACTGGCCGGGGGAGTTCATGACTCCGTGCTCATTCCGCTGGGGCGTCAGGGTGATGACCTGGATATTTTTGGAGCTTCTTCACTACCCACATTCGGCTCATCTTGGATGGTGTACTCCGTAGTTCTACGGAGTAAGAGTCTAACCTGATGCTGATGGTCATTTCAGGACAATATCACGGCCTGCTGCTGATGGTGATCCTGATGGTAATCCTGATGGTGCCGCGCTGCTTTCTGATACTGCTGATGCCGCGCTGATTTCTGATGCTGCTGATCGCGCCGTGGAATCTGATGATGATGTCGTCGGATGTCCCATCCGGCAATGCCGAGGATGGATTTGCCGGAGACCTCGCTCTCCCAAGGCCATTCTCTCTCATCTCACTGTGTGGTCCTTGCCGCGCGCGTGACCACGATCCTTCGAGACTGTGCTTGCTGGCGCAGCATATTGGACTTGGACTTGGGCGCATCGTCCTGGGCCATTGCCATCATGTCCCGCCGTCATTGGTGATGGCAACACGAGTCCTGTAGGGAGGCGAGAGCCCGGGCAACTCGACAAGATGGGCCAATCGCGGCTATCGCCTCCTAGTGCTCTCGACAGATCTTGGGCGTCGTTCCGCCTTACGGCGGACAACGCAGTCTCGAAGGATCACGGGCTAAAAGGGACAGGAAGCTGACAATCAGCCAACAAGACGCTGGTCTGACAGCCTTCCCGTGCCTCCGTACGGCACACAACCTACCTACCTACTCGTATGGACACATCCACATCGGTATGGCGCTGCGGTGTCCTGCACGGCATGGCCCAAGACAATTGCCGGCGAGATCGTGTGGATGGAGTGGGACAAGCGGATGCCGCATTCCTTGGACACTTGCCCTCTTGAGCGTTTGGGGGGGGAAAGGGGGGAGGGTTCGCCGACCACATCCATCGCACCACGGAAGGTTCTCGCGGATGCGGGTGGTGCTCATGATGCTGCCGAAACTTCTTCGTACGATCAGACCGAGAGGTGCCTCGGTATGGACCTCGCCTCGTGGAGGCTTGTGATACCCATCACCGGTGACCGGCGCACCGGTGAGTGCGAGGGAATCGACGCGGCAGACGAGAGAATCGCGGATCTCGGCGGAGTGGCAAGCTCCGGGGGCCCGCATCCTAGAGGAGACCAACAACAACCGTCGATGAACAGAAGGGGGAGGGGGGTTACCAATCCGGACTCTGAAACGTCGGGAACAAATCAACAGGGATCCCAGCGAGCGATTTCCTGACCTGCGGATCCCGGCCAGTCGCCCGTCACCCACCATCATCTCAGACGGCTCATGGCCTTTCGAGGACTCGTACGAGTACGAGTACAGGTCGTACAACTACCTTTGATGTACGAGTACTCGTACCTGGACGGGGTAATTCGTACGGAGGACGGATGGCGGATGACGGTTGCTGGAGACGCGCAGCGTTGTGGAAGCCCGCCCGTGAGCGGAGTGCGGGATGATCTTTGACTCCGCACCCCGTTAGCTTCGCAGCGTCGAGGCGAGCGAGCGAGGGAGAGAGAGAGAGAGAAAGAAAGAGAGAGAGGGAAAAGTTGCCTGCCTGCAGGCCCGCAGAGACTTGGAAAGGTGCCCGAGCTGGAGCCTTGGTCGCCATGGTGCATTCCCAGATCTGTGGCGCGATCCAATAGGATTACAACAAGCATACAGGTATGCAGGGCTCCGGGGCTGGGGTCTTGGCGACGCCGAACCCGATCCGCGCATGTCCAGGTGGATTTATTATTCGGATACTGGCTTGCTCCAGGTGCAGGTGCATGGCCAGGGACGCCACGCCGCGAGGAAGCGACTCGCCGGGATCGTGCGCCGCGGGTTCTCCGTCCTCTGGTTGGACTGCTGTCCTGCTGAGGATTCTCTCGATTCTGTCTCCTCAATGCCTGCGGGCCCGTTGGTCCCATCGCTGCCGTCCTGTCCCTCCTCAAGCTTCAATGTTTATATCAACTCGACAGCCATCTTGCTCGGCTCCCGGAGAGTCGACTCCAGGGATTTCGCCATCGCCGTCCGAATTCCTACCTGTCATACATTGATACTAGTACGGAGTACCTCATAGGATCTGGATGCCTACGAGTACTCGTACATCGAGGTCGAGCCATTTGCGTCTACATACCTGAACCTGGATGTCGATGCCGGTCCTAAGCCGGGATTTGCTGGTCCGCTTGTTGACGAAAAGCATCTGATGCGCCTTCGGAAGCAGATGCAACCTCGAAGCCATTGCGCCGTCAACAACACTCCGTACTCCGCGCGCCGTTCTCCATACTGGGATTCGTTGAAGGACAAGGCACTCGTCCCGCGGACTTCCATTTGCTCTCCACCATCTCCACCCGGGTCTTGGCCTTGTCCGCCTCCACTTCTTCCTTTTCTTCTTCCTCCTTCCTTGGCCTCGCGGGTTTCCTTCTTTGGCCACAGAGCCTCTCTTGTCTTTTTAAACTCGTACCCTCCGGTGCGCCCTCGCCCACTCCGGAGCTCGTGTAAGCCGCTACCACCGTTCTCCTGCATGTCGTGTTCGCCTCGTCGCGGGTCAACCAGACAAGCCCGAAGCTCCCCTCGAATTGCCTTCGGGACTTGCGGGCACTAGACCCTGCTCGCCGTACGGAGTATGTATACGAGTACTCGTACGAGTACTGTACTGCGTAACTGGGCTGACGAAACATTTCAGAGCGACAGGTGCTAAGCCGTTTCACGAGCCTCATGCTTGAACTCTGTTTTCATTCTTGCGCGGCTTCAGGGATCCTGCAATCCTCGTCATACTGGTACGGGGTATAAGTCGACAGCTCCCCCTCGGTGCTTTACCATCTCTTCCTCTCCTTACGGCAAACGTGTATGCGCTGGCCGCTTCATTACTCATTACACACACGACTCAGTGCTTCTCCTTTTTTTTTTTTTTTTCTTCTTCCTCTTCTCCAAGATCCGGTACCAAGAGCTTCCATTTGTGTCCCCTCAGGTGCAACTGTAACCTGCAACTCACACTTTCTCGAGTACGAGTACTGTACGAAGTATCAGCCTCCTTGGACAGCAGGTCTCGTCTCGTCTCGTCTCGTCTCAACTCGACTCTACTCGACTCGACTCGGCTTAGAGGTTTTCCTTTCGCTTCTTGCTTTCCAGCTTCTGATCATCAAGCAGCTGGGCCTGTGCTGTTTCGCGCCCACTATACCCATCAGGACACGACCATCGGCCATCTGCGTTGGACACGCGGCTCGCTTCTTCTTTTCTCTCATCCTCCATCACTTTGTTCTCTTCTCTTTAAGCCACCGAGATGCTCGACCAACCGGGGCCCGGAGCCCCTGTCGAGGCCGACGTCAATGTTACCGGCCAGGAGGCACCAGACCACCAGCAATATCCGATTCCTCAGTTGAGGCGATTCCTTCTGTTTTCCAAGGCGAACCCGTGGTCCCTCGGACCCAGCATCGACGAAACATGCGCGACGGATCAGGTTCCAGAAGAGCCCTTCAAGAGACCGTCGTCCGTGACGGAGATGGGCAGCCGCCAGCAACCCTCAGACGCCAACCGCCGCAGGGCCACCTCGGATTCCGTGAGGCCCCGGGACGTCACGGTCCGATTCCGCGAGCCGCAAAGCCTGGACCTGATACAGTCCACGACGCCCAGTGACGAGGAGGGCTCTCTGGCCGGCTCCGAGTTCAGCGACCAGACGAGGGCGTCGAGCCCTCACAAGAAAGCCAGGCGGACCCGGCGAAAGACGACCCGCTACGCGCTGGGCTACCCTGCCCCGCAGCTCCGGACCAAGCAGCGAAGCTTCTTGCAGATCCGACCCCGGATACTGCTTCAGCTGCAGGAGCTGGGGGAGAAGCGGGCCATGCCTGCGTTTGACGTGGTTCCTTCGAGCCTCATCGCCGGATCGCTCATCATCCCGAAATTATGCAAGAGGTTTCCTCGCATGTTTCATGCGAAGCCCTGCCTGGGCCAGGACGATCTTCTCCTGGTCCGCAGCGAGCAGCACGGCCTGCCGTCCTCCATGTCGTCGACGCCCTCGGACAAGGCGGAAAGCAACCTCGACGATCGCGATGTTCTGGCTGTGGTCGTCACGACAACAGACCATGACCACGATTCTGTCGAGATTGTGTTCCAAGACGGGACCGCCTGGACCACGAGCCTGATGGCCAACGGCTCTTACGAATTCACAAGCATCAACGAACACGGCGAGATCTCCCGGGCTCGGTGGGTCAGGAAGACGGTGACTCCGCCTAGAACGGCGGGGACGGCAGCCGACGCCCCGTCCAACACCGATGCATCAGCGTCAACATCAGCATCAGCAGCATCAGCAGCAGCAGCATCCTCTACTTCTTCTTCGTCATCACCGACATCACCACACCATGCAGCCCAGATGTCGCCGCCACCGTTCGAATACAAGTGGACATTCAGCGTGATGGACCCGTGCACCCGCCGGCACCCCATCCAGGGCGTCCTCACCACAGCAACGCTCGACATATTCGACTGCTACACTCCGCCGAGCGAGAAGGGGGAGCGCGTGTCCGTGGCCGTGACGGAGGACAACAAGAACCTGATGCTGGCGACGGCGATCTGGGTGAGTCTCCGACAAAAGGGCTGGCCCGGCAATGCGGTGCCCAAGCTGGCGAGGGTGATGATGTCCCACAACCCGAGCAGCGGCAACGTTGTCGCGGCGGCTGCGGCGGCGGCGGCGGCGGCCGCACGGTGCCAGTCGCCGCCGCCGGTGCAGATGACGGGCCGAGGCGCCTCGAGGGGGATGATGGGACTGGACGCGGCAGTGGCAGCAGCGACGGCGGCATCACCGCCGCCGGCGTCGTCGTCCTCTGTGCGGATGAAGCAGGGGATCGTTAAGCGCGCGGTCTCGTCGGGCGGGGAGTTTATGAGGAGGAGGAGGAGGACGCGGGAGACGTTTGAGAGCACGGAGCCGGACATCGACGAGGCGGCGGAGGCTAAGCTCAGGGCGCACGACACCGAGACGGCGGTTACGTGCCGGGCGAAGATTCGGCGGCTGACGCATAGGCTGTTCCATCCCAAGTCGCAATGGGTCTTGTAAGCTGGCATTGATGGGCAGCTGAGGCCGGCGGAGGAGGGAATGGGGAGTACGTGGGTATTTGAGAGAAGAAGACTCCGAGGGAAGAAGTAGGAGTAGGAAGGCAGGCAGGAAGACGGGAAGGCATTGAGGCGAGCAGGCAGGCAGGCAGGCAGGCAGGCAGGCGAGAAGGCGAGAAGGCGAGCAGGCGAGCGGGCGAGCGGGCGAGCGGGCATTGAGGCGAGCAGGCAGACGTTTACATGTTCACACACACCAGCATCTATGTACTTAGCATCAACGACTACCTCTACTACCTACTAGTATGTAGTAGCATTTCGTCAATACAGATATCCCATCTCCTTTGTATCAATCAATCAATCAATACATCATCGATCCATCCATCCATCCATCCATCCCATGCGAATGGACCGAGAGCACAGGTTGTTACGAGGTGTTGATCCCGTTGGTGTGGCTCGTAATTGCATATCGTATATGTACGAGTAGTACTCCGTACCTATTGATTGATTCATCAATCCATGTGCTTCGTATGCAGATCGATCAATCCATCAATTCATGCCTTGATTGCATATGTATGTACTCGGTAGTATCGAAGGATCCAATCGATTCGCCTCTGAAAGCTCCTGCTCGATGACGTGAATTGCCTGGTGCCTGATTTGCTCAGCTGCATTCAACACTGGCAGCTGCAGTGAGGATATTCTAGTATCTGTCGATACCGAAGTTGATAGTCCTCGGTGAGCATCGCGAGGCCAAGATCCTTGGAACAGACATACCAACAAACGGCTCTCCTTAAGCAGGTGTGACTCCCCAAAAGGTACTGACAGGTATCAATGATCATCTTGATCAAATACGAGTACGACCTGTACTCCGTACGAGTAATATCAATGTACCAGGGCAGCTCCAGTCATGGAAGTTGGGGTATCTTGAGGCCGCGGCCCAGCTCGGTCCAAGTCCCTGGTACCAGTAGTACGGAGTAATATGGATACAACCTGTAATCCATCAATTGCCAGACTGATGAATTGCATCCAGTCTGCCAGTGCTTTTTATACGAAGAATACGAGTACGAAGAAGAGTGCCATTGAGGTTACCGGTAACTGAGTCGATGCTCACTGCTGCCAGCCTCAGCTCTTGAAGTGCGCAGCTGCACTAGTACCGCATGTGTACCCGAGGCATCCACTAATTCTAGTCCTATCTAGTCCTATCTAGTCCATCCCCGCTTGTATCTGCCAAGTACCCCGCGGACCCGGGCAGGCAGCTCCCTCGCCGACGTCAACGAGGCTGATGAACCAGGGCTGGCACTGCAGGTCTGAACCTCAGAGTTGATAGTAGAGATGGATGGATGGATGGATTGGGATGGATTGGATTGGGATGGATTGGATTGGGATGGATTGATTCATCCATTCACTCCATTCAAGTTCCATTGATCAAATTGATCCATCCATCCATCCACCCACCAACATGAACTGAATGTTTTGATCCATATCAATCCATCAATCCATCAATCCATGTTGTCGCCTCTTATCAAATCCACCGTGTCTCCCATCCGCCATCCGCCATCCGCCATCCGCCATCCGCCATCCCACCATCATCTGCATCCAGTGCCCTTGGACTGGATTCCACGAGCAGCAAGCTCCCTTCAGACTAAGTCGTGCGTCTTGGCCTCTTCCCTTCCCCTCTTCTTCCCCATCTTCTTCTATTCTTCTCCTTCTTTCTTCATCATCATCATCATCATCATCATCATCGTCTTCTTCTTCTTCTTCTTCTTCTTTCCCATTCTTCTTCTTTCTTTTCTTCTGATCCTCCCTTTGCTTCAGCTTATTCTTTCTTCTTTCTCTTCTCTCTCTTCTTCTTCTTCTTCTTCTTCTTCTTCTTCTTCTTCTTCCTCCCTCTTTGCCTCAGTGCCTATCGTTTTTAATCCCCCCGCCAGGGAATCCTCCGCAGCTCTCGGATACGAATAGGTTGGCTCCCATTCTTATCGCCCAGCTTCGAGCTCTCCATCATCACCATCGCCGCCATATCGTCAGACGGCATCCTAGCTAGGTAGTGCCCCTCCGGTAGGAAGAGCCCCTTGCATCAAGCTTTCCATGGGCATCATCGACAGCGCTCGCCTCGTCTACCCATTCTAGGCATCCATTGCCGAATCGAATCGCCCCTCGGCATCGAGACTTTCGTCGCCTCCTCTTCGGTCGCCCGCCAGCAGGCGCCCGCTCGCCCTGCTTTCTCCATCAACAAATTTCAGCATCTTCACAAACTCGCCATTTTCTAAGGCGCCCCTCAACCCCTCCTTGACTCGTCGCTCCGCCTTCGACCTTCGACCCTCGGCCTCTCTGCCCCCCTCGACCGGCTTCGGCTCTTGCGGACGAACATGGATGACATCGTGGGCCCCGGGCACGATGGCCCCGTGGCGGCCATTGCCCCCTCCGCCGTCACCCATCTCCTGACGACCTTCGCCACATACGAGCCCATCTCGCGATCCACCTCGCCTGGCCTCTCTGTCGCAAAGTCCGAGGCCGACGACAAGAGACGGCATCGCCCCCGAACTTTTGCATACTTCAACCAGCTGCCCTTCGAGGTCGAGGAGGAGGCCGAGCGCGATGCTGCCCTCGAGGGCATCCTCAAGCAGCTCTACATATCTATTCAGGCTGAGGATTTCTCCCCCGGCGCCGTCCACTGGACTAGGGAGCTTCAGGGATGGCTCAATCTCAAGTTTGAGATGCCCCGAGATCTCAGGGCCAAGCTCGCAAAGCTTTACTACGCCCTCGCCCTCGCCCCCGGCCTCGACTCATCCGCCGCCGATCGTTTCTGTCGCATGGTTATGACCCTTTCTCGGTACGCATCGCACCCCCTCTGCACCTTCAACGGCCGTGATCCTCCTTCCTGCCCTTTCCCTCGAGTCTGAGATCCGTCCGTGTTTGCCTCTCTCTCTGACTCGAGCCGTGCCTCTTGCAGCAAGAAACTATATCTCAAACCCGGCGAAGACCTCATCCTCGACTGGAGACCGCTCTGGAGCGAGATGAAGGCTTGGCTCTTCTCCGCCGAGGCTCCCTTGCACCAGAGCAACCGGCGACGGTCGATTAAGCAACTGCTGAAGCTGAGTAACCATGTCCACGCCTACTTCGACCCGGCCGAGAGGCTGCCCATGCTCGAGGAGTTTCTGCCGTACTTCAGCACCGGCGACCTCTCCAACGCTTTCATCGTCATCGGGGCGCTCAACTGCATGCTTCCCGGCCATCCTGCCCCCCGGGAAAGCGAGGGGTCGCACCCCCAGGACTTCTTCCCCACGCTCTTCCACCTCTGGTCTCTGCTCAACCGATCCAAGGTCGCCGACGTGGCCTTCATCGAGATCCTCTCCCGCCTCGCCAGGGACCACGTCAGCTGTCCCTACGTGCCGTTCAACCAATTCGGCATCTTCACAAAGGCCCAGTCAGACCTCATCTTCACCGCGACGCTACGCTTGACGCAGATCCCCGTCGGTCAGGCAAACTCCCCCTACTCCAACGTCGATTTCCTGGCCGGCACAGGCCTCTACTTGGAAAAGGATAAGAAGAAATATCCCGTCATCTACACCATGGCCCGCTTGATCGTGAACTCTCTGTCGCCCCTGTGCCTGGACCATGAAGATTCTATCCTCTCTAGCCTCGAGGGCCTCATGGAGTCCATCGACACCTTCTTCCACCCGTCCAACCAGGGCGCGTGGACCTCCATGCTGGGCCAGTTCACCCTGTACCTCACCGACGCTTTCGTATGCCGCTGGAACCGCGAGCAGCGGGGGGAGTCGGACATCCCCGAGGAGAGGAGGCTCAACGAAGCTCTGAGGAAGCGCTTTGTCTCGTCCCTCAGGGAGGTCACCTTCATGGGCCTTTTCTCCAAGAGCAACCGCGTCTCGCACTTCTACCACAACGCCCTACAAGGTCTGGCCTTCCTCGAGCCCGACCTCATCCTTCCGGGAGCCCTGCAACGCTTCTACCCCAGTCTGCAGGGCCTCGTCGAAGTCCACCGAACGACCTCCAGCCTCAACGGCCTGCAGATGATCGCCAACATCATGTCGAAGCTCAAGGGATACCGGTGCCATATCACCGCGCTGCTGGCCCTCGCCCTGCCGGGCATCGACGCCAACGATCTGACAAAGACGCAATACACCTTGCTCTTCATCCAGAGCGTCGCGTACAGCATCCCCATTGTCCCCCTCACGAGCGAGGACAGCCACATCCACGACACCACGCTCGCCATGGATTGGGTGCAGGGGGAGATGGCCCGCATGGAGAGCGAGGGCCAGAACGTCAAGATCGATTACAACGCCGAGCTCACCGACGAGGACGAGGCCAACATACTCCGCTCTTCCACAGCGGGGTTCGGCCAGTTCATCATCACGTTGCTGGGCAAAGTCTTCACCATGCTGGAGAACCTGCCGGACGCTAATCAAGTCAGGGGTAGCACTCCCGAGGACAGCGTGGTGCATTCCTTGCCCGCAGCGTTCGCTCCCCTCTTCGCATCTCTGTCGCCCGAGCTCTTCGACCTGACGCTCGACAAGATCGCCATCTTCGTCTCCTCTCACGTCGTGCATCAAGCGCGGGACGCCATGGCCTGGATCGTCAATGCCCTCTGCAAGGTCAACCCGGAGAAGACCCTCAAGGTCTTCATCCCCATGTTCATCGTCAGCATCCGAAACGAGATCGATCTCAACAACGCCGCCTCCGATCGCACGTCTGGAACCGATTACCTGCCTCGAGATCGCGCTCTCGTCTGGTACATCACCTTGCTCTCCATGACTGTCGTGCACGTTGGCCGGGAAGTCGTCAAGTATAAAGAGGAGCTGCTCGACATCATCAATTACATGCAGAGCAAGTGTCGCGGTCTGCCCACAATCCTCGTGTCGAATCTCATCCATCACCTGCTCCTCAACCTGACCCACACCTACCCCATCGACCATGCTCTGTTCGAGCCCGACGTGATCAAGAGGGGCGTGGGCATCTCCGACTGGGGCAAGACCACCGCCCCCGCGGACCTCACGATCCGTTGGCACCAACCTTCTCCGCAGGAGGTCGACTTCGCCGTCGAGCTCTTCGCCTCGCAGACTCAATCGACCGCCGAACAGCTCGATCGCCTCCTGAGCGATGATCCGCCCGTCCCCAGAACTGGAAAGAAGAAGGAGTGGTCAGATGAGGTCTCGCGTCTCTTGCAGCAAATCCGCCTCGTCATCTCCGGCATGGCAATCTTGTTCGATCCCAAGAGAGCAGCCGGCAATGACAGCCTTCAAGAAAACGGCGAGGATATCGATATCGACGATGAGCTGGAACAGGAACAGGACCAGGACCAGGACCAGGACCAGGACCAGGAACTCATGCTCGACGACGACCCGCTCGCCGAGATGATCGAGGACGTGGAGCTGCGGCCCCAATACCGCTATGAAGCGGGTTATCTTCTGAAGCCCGGCGAGCCGGTCTACGAACGCATTCACGAGCTCCGCGACCAGCTCGGACGTATTCTCAGCAAGACCCACGGGTTCTTGATCGAGCAACAGGAAGACGACGTGGACTGTTTCACCGCGCTTTGCAATGCCTATCGGACATGGATCACCGATGTCGGGATCGAGCGGTCCGCGCACTCCCTGGAGAGGCACCTCAGGCTCTACAAGTCGGATATCGCAGCCTTCAAAATTAAGGGTTTGAGAAAAGTCTACCCTCGACCCTTGCTGATCAAGCGTGCCGAGGCGTACCAGATGCTCCGGGTCAAGCACAATTCGGCTGCCCGCCAGAAGAGCGAGCTCGACAGGCTGCTGCTGCTCGACCTGGCGCGCTCCTGTCTGTCCTCATACGCCGACGTCCGACGCGTCGCGCAAAGCGCCCAGGACTCGGCCCTGAGAGTCCTCATCGGAGGCAAGCCGCTCGTCATACCGGTCATCCTGGAAGGCTTCCGAAAGGCGCTGGACGACAACGACCACGGCAAAATCAAGGGCGGCATGTACACGCTCTTCTTCACCTCGTTGCTCCGGACGGTGCTGAGGGATTGGAGGTTCTCGCCCGAGGCGATTCGTCTCTACATAGGCACAGCCGGTCTTGACAAGACCTCCATCCAGAACCTCAGCTCCCAGGCGTTGTACTCGTTGATCGAGTTTGGCCGGCCCCTCGAGCAGGCCATCCTGCCCCAGACGGTGCCCATCCGCGCCATCGAGCCCAAGGAGGACGTCTCATCCGCCATCAGCTCGAGGCATCAATTCATCGTCCAGAGGCGGGAGATGGTGGAGAAATCCAAGGCAGCCCTGGGGCTGGAGCTTTCGGAGCAGGCGAGCACGGCGCACTGGAAAGTAGCGAGCCGCTGCGCCCTGTTCGCCACGAACCTGTGCATCCGCTTCGAGACCATCGCCCCGGCCAAGTTTGTCGACCTCATCGCGATGGGTACCAATGACCCGCACCCCAACCTGAGAGGGTACTATCTGAATGCCTTCACGACCTTGTTCACCACGATCGATACGCGAGCGGTCTACGGGCACGATTACGGCAATTACCTGAAGGAGCACGAGGTCTGCGATCGAAATCGAATCGAAATCACAGTCGAGCGGGGCGATGCGGAGTTCACGAAAAGCTTCCTCGAGTCGTTCAGGGATCCCCAAAACAGCCAATACATGGTCGATTCTGACCATCCCGGCTGGCTGGTCTGGGGCAAGACGTTCACCGCGTGGCGCGCTCGTCCAGACCCGTTCGACCAGTACGACGCCCTCGAGAACTCCATCAGAGATCGGGTGGGCGCGCTGATGACGCGGGAGTGGTTCTCGAAATGCTTCGAATATCTCAAGCAGGAGCCCCGAGACTCTTTCACGGACAGATTCCGCGCCAGCAACGCCTATCTCCTGATGAACATCTTCGACCTCATGTACTACGGGAGGACTTCCGTGACGCTTAAGGACATCCAGGAGCTGACCGAGGAGGTATACGGCGATGGGAGCGACAAGCATCAGCATCGCGCGACGGCTGAGATCCTCGGCGCGCTGCTGGCCGGATCCAGCGACGACCCTCCAGAGATCCGAAACTCCGTATGGGGGTTTGCGGCGCCGATGCTCCTCAGGATCTTGAACGACGACCTGACGCCGGAGAACATGCACTACTGGCTCACCTGCCTCCACCTGATGATGGACTGCAAGGACCCCCGGCGCTCCCATGAGATTGTGGATGAGCTTGTGTCGTTCCGCATCGACATGTCGTCCAACGCGGCCTTCAAGGACTCGACGAAACTCAACATGCTAGAGTTCGTCATCAGCGACAGCGGGTGGCACTTCTGCCACAATCGGCCGATACTGGACGACTTCCTCGCACATCTGGACCATCCGTACAAGGCGGTGCGCGAGGCGATGGGCCGCGTGCTGGCCGCCATCCACAAGACACGGTATCACGAATCGTTCGAGAACGTCAAGCAGCTTTTGGAAGCGAACAAGGCGGCCTCGTCGATCGGGATCCGGCCCTACCAGGCGACGGAGGAGCTGTCTGCCCGCATGCGCAGCATTTTCGACCAGCTCGAGCAGTGGCGCCTGGAGCGTCCCCCGGGGCAGCAGACGCAGTCGTCCTACACGTCCGGGTCCAAGACGGTGCTTATGTGGCTCGATTGCACCCTCTCGTCGCCCGAGTGCACCCAGTTGATACCCTTCTTCGCCAGCCCGTTTATGGACCAGCTCTTGCACATGATGGACATCAAGGAGGACGACGAGCTGATGAAGCTCTCGTACCACGTCTACCGACACCTTCCCAACATTCCGTTCCGCGACGGAGAGGATGCCGAGTTCATCGAGGGGCTGGTCCGCATCGGCAAGACGGCCTCGAGCTGGCACCAACGGCTGCGGGCGCTCGTCAACATGCAGGTGATCTACTTCCGGCGCATCTTCCTGACGAAAGCGCCACAGCGTGATCTCCTCTACAATACAGTGTCGGACATGCTCAGCGATTCCCAGCTGGAGGTGCGGTCGACGGCGGGAACGACGCTGGCGGGGATGATCCGGTGCTCGCCACGACTGATCCGAGAGCCGATGATTGCGCGGCTCAAGGAGCGTTTCGAGAGGGACCTGGATCGCAACCCGATGCCGAAACGTAACCACCGGCTTCCGGGGACGGACACGCCGGTCGACTTCCATCGGCAGATCACGCGCAGACACGCGGCGGTGCTGGGGCTGGGCGCCCTGGTGGAGGCATTCCCGTACGCGACGCCGCCGCCGAAGTGGATGCCGGAGGTGCTGGCGACGCTGGCGCGGCGTGCTGCAGGCGATGCGGGCGTCGTTGGCAAGGCGACCAAGGCGATTTTAAGCGACTTCAAGAAGACGAGGCAGGATAGCTGGGCCACGGACCAGAAGGTGAGTTTCTCACGAGTCCCCGTACTGGTGCTCGGATGAGGCGGATGATCTCATCAAAGCTAACACCATCGGCAGTACTTCACGAAAGAACAGCTCGAGGACTTGGAGGGGGTTTTGTGGAAGAGCTACTTCGCATAATCATCTGACGGGCGTCACGGAGCGCACCATGCAGAGAAAAATCGAGAGGCGCACAGTCAAGGTGCGGGCTGGTTGGGGATATTGTTCCAGTTTTCCCGGAGTGGTGTGTGGGGGGGGAATAGAGGCGCAGGCAGACTTGTGATGATCGACGACTGATGATGCGACGAAACGGGCAAAGGGGGCAGGGCAAGGCTACGGAGTAGACCGGACGGAATGGGGATTTGCTGCATCCTATTGGTATGGCTTGGTATGGAAGATGGCATTGGGCTTTGGAAGAGGAGATGCATCCATGGGTATTGGTCTGTCCTATGGGCGGGGACTTTTTGGGTTACGAAGTCAGTTTTGATAGGGTTGATGATGATACTAAATCAATCAACACGCAAGCCTTTGTGCTTGTCCTGCCATGGATGGCGAAGTTGGATGGATCAATACATGTGAAGAAGCAGGGAGAAAGAGATAGAGAAGGGGGGGAGGGGGTTCATATGTTGAGGCGCCCTGACTGGTGGGCGTTCTGGGTCAGGGGGATCCAGAGATCTTATGGGGCGGCCATCCAGCCAAGTCGTGGTTGCACATGACGGCTTGGCTGGCTGTGGGCCGTGATGACGGCGGTTCCATGAATGTGATGGCGGCTGTGTGCCTCGTGGCGAAGCTCTCACCGAAGCAGGGGCGGACGGTGATTCGCATTTGCCTGTAGATGGATCTCAAGTGCATATCTGATTCGTCCTGTCCTTTGGCTGCGGCGTGAGCCTGCATCTCTAGAGCTACTACTCCGTACTCGTAGTACGGAGAGTATGTATGTATGTGTTGCCACACGTGAGCTGCTCAGGGAGTGGTTAGGGGAAGGCGGTGCTTCGAGATGTGATGTTCTATGGAAGTACATATCCCGTGCTCCGTACATACTGACTCTTGAGTCCCTGGATGGCGTAGGGCTGAGGGTCGGGGCGGAGGGCGGTCTGTCAGGGCCGAGAACGTGGAGGCAAGGATGGACTGGAGGGATTCGAGATGGGCTGGCTTCCTCGGGAGTTGGGGCTGTGGGGGTCTCGAAGCTGTCAGGGGCAGAGATTGATGGAAACTTTTAGGATGTTCGCTGGAAGATGCGCACTGTCGATCGAGATGCATTATATTGATCCCTTGGATTCAACTCGATGGAGGGCGCGAGGCGGTGCAGCGGCCGGGTTGATTTCCTGATCCACTTGCCCTGAAATCGATGATGAATGACCTCATCTGATGAAACTTACTGTTGCTCAGCATGATCGTTCAAGAATTGCTTCAGGTTCAGAATGGAGTAGTATCTCACGTTGATCAAGTCCATCTCAGTACCTACCTATTAATCAATGATCAAGTATTCGAGGTGGACAAGCTGAGGTGCTGCAGGTGGTGATGGTGATGGTGATGGTGATGGTGAGGCGAAGTCGACATAGGTAGTCAGGTGACTTGGCATGTGGGTGGGCAGGTCGAGCTGGACTCTCTCTGGACTCTGGACCCTGGACTCTCGATTCGAGATTCACGATGCTCGATCGTCGATCGTCGAGATGGACCATGCCAGGACCCCAAGGACCCGTCAAATGGGACTGATGGTGTGCTAGGAGCCTGGAGCTTGGATCGAATCATGCAGGGAGGAGGTTTCGCTTCCCTTTGTCTTCTCCAACTCGAAAGAGGTTGGCTCTCTCCAGCGACCAACAGGCCACACTGTCAGCGCGTCGTTCAAGCCGTCAATGCCGACATGCCCATCCATGTTCACAGGCTCGGATATCGCCCTTCCATTGATCAAATCCATTTCAGCTTCCCGACAGCTGCCTGGCCGTGCTGAGCCGAGCGCTCCAAGCGCTGAAGCAACGTGAATTGATCCCGGAGGGGGGGGGAGCAGAGGTGGGTACGAGGACTCCGCATGCTTGGATGGATGGGTGGATGGATGGATGAATCGATCGAATCGAATCGAGTTTGTCAACTCGCCGGCTGACCCCTCTCTTCTGCCGCATCACACAGGTCGCTTGGCGCTCCACACCAGTGAGGCTCAGTGTTTTCTCGGCGCCATCCAGAATCAAAAGAAGGCACAGACATTGAAGTTCAGGCGGCCGCCCTGGCATTGGACGGGTGATGGCCTCATTGCCAATCCAGCCAGTATCACCACTCATGGGTTGATCCATGCCACCCTTTTTTGCCTGTACGACCTCGGACCCGGCTGCCGCCCAGAGATCGAACGCGCCGATCAGAACCTCCAACCTACATATAATAGGTACACTTCTCTCCTCTTCTCATACGATCCATCAATATACATAAAAAGGCTATTCGGCGCCAGCAGATCAAGACACAGCCGGTCTCACACGAGGCCTAGCAGCTTGCGCACCACCAAACACAGCAGCGTTATCACACGAGCACGGATACATCACCAAGATCGTCATTCACTCGAGTCGTTGTTCCAATGAACAGATGAATGCGCATACGAGGACGGAGCACGGAAAGCTACCACCTGACAACGAACACAGCACAGCACAACACCACACAAACAACAACGATAACAACAAAGCACCCATCCCGCGCTCCCTTCTTGGCGGCTCAGCCACAATATCATGCAGAGTGCATTACATATAATCGTCCGCCTTTGACCACACAGAGCCGTCGATTCATCTGGGGAGCTCTTTGTCCCATTCGCCATCTCTTTGCCTGCGACTCCCTTGGATCCCGACGAACCATCCAGAGGGATTTCGCCCTTGATTCACATCTATCGCGCGCCTGCATCATTTAAAACCCCCTCACCCCCGGCGGGCATTTCCAAATCTGTCTCTACTCCTACAGAAAATCAAGGCATTATCGAGCCTCGTCGCCCAGCGTCCTGGGAGACAGAATGCCAATGGGCGCCAAAAGCTCCTTGCCGCGGAAGAGTCTCATGAAGAGCGATATGTCGCCCGACGACAATGGCTCACTCCCCAAGTCGAAGAGCAAAAGCAGCAGCCATGGGAACTTTGGCAGCGCATTGTGTGGTATTCGTGGTCCGGCGGGACTGAAAGAGGATCAGGGTGAGCCCCTGACCAGGCAATCGCCATGCAGGACATCGCGCTCAGGGAGCGCTTCTCGCCAAGGGCCCATGGTCAACCAGTTCATCGACACCGATCACGCCACAGAGCGCTACTGGGAGGTCCGCAACAAGACGGTCCGCCACGAGGAGTCGCTGGCATTCGATCACTCCTGCAAGAAAATAGCCACCGAGCTCGAGAAGCGCGTCGACGCCATCCTGAAGCAACTGAGGCGCGACGACGTCGCCAACGTCTACGCCAAGGCCGACGCGCGGCAGGGTCACGGCGGGCAGGTTCACCCCCGCCACGAGGGCGACCACTTCCTGTCCAACGCCGACCTCATCAAGGACACCGAGGTCTTCAGGGTCATCAGCAAGATGCCCAAGGGCGCCCATCTCCACATCCACTTCAACGCCTGCCTGCCGCCCGACGTCCTCCTCGGCATCGCAAAGGACATGGACCGCATGTTCATCACCAGCGACCATCCCCTGCTCCCGGGTGACGACGGCCGCTTCGCAAGCTACGACAGGTGCGAGATCCAGTTCTCCATCCTCAGCAGGGAAAAGGAGCTTGAGAACCCGGGAGACATCTTCTCGCCCGAGTACGTCGCGCGGCAGACCATGAAGTTCACCCATTTCTTGGACAAGTTTCAGGAACAACGGCGCGGGGCAGACCCAGAGAAGTGGCTGGACCCCGTGAAGTGGCTCCTGAGCAAGCTGGTCTTCGAGGAGCAGGAAGCTCACGGGCTCCTACAGACCTCGCTGGGGTGAGTCAATTGAGATCTCTCTCTCTCTCTCTCTCCCTCTCTCTCATATTTTTTCCGAACCTTGAAGAAGCTGACCGACTCTGCGCAGCGCCTGGGAAAAGTTCAATGGAAGGACGAGGATGATGAAAGGTCTCTTCAACTACGAAAAGGCCTACAGGGAGTACACGGCGAGGCTGTTGCACGACTTTGTCCGCGACGGCATTCAATATGCGGAGATCCGGCCTAACTTCATGTCGAGCAATCAGCTCCTCTCGGATGACGGGACAAAGACGATCAACAACGTGGGCATCATGATGATAATCATCGATGAGGTCTCGAAATTCAAGAACTCGGAAAACGGGGCCTCCTTCCATGGCCTCAAGGTCATCTACTGCACACCTCGTGTATTCAAACCAGAGGCCATCAAAGCCGCTCTCGACGAATGTCTGAGGTTCAAGAAGGAATGGCCGGAGTGGATCGCAGGTATGACTTCTCTTCTTCTTTCTATCTTTTTTTTTGTTCAAATTCTTTTTGTTTTTCTTTGAAAACGAACGTGGCCCTTGTATCCTGCCAACTAACGCTTTTCCCTCCTCCCCCCAGGTTTCGATCTTGTTGGTGAGGAGGCCAAAGGCAACCCCATCAAGGAGTTCGTGCCCCAGCTACTCGAATTCCAAAAGGACTGCAAGAAACAGGGCGTCGAGATACCCTTCCTCTTCCACTGCGGCGAAACGCTCGACTACGGGACCGACACCGACGGCAATCTTGTCGACGCGCTCCTCCTCAGCTCGAAGCGCATCGGCCACGGATTCGCCCTGCCCAAGCACCCGCACATCATGCAGCTGATGAAGGAGAAGAATGTGTGCGTCGAGCTGTGTCCCATCTCCAATGAGATCCTCGGGCTCACGCCGCGCGTCAACGGGCACGCCATGTACCAACTCCTGGCCAACAACGTCCCCTGCTCGGTGAGCTCCGACAACGGCACCCTCTTCAGGTTCGTCTCCTCGTGACATTCCCTCCCATCTCCCCCCC
>NQYQ01000006.1:51297-66521 GCA_003055925.1 Escovopsis sp. Ae720 | reverse complement strand
CCCCCCCCCCCCCCCCCCCTTTTGATCCCCTTCCTTTCAAAGGTCGCCCGAGGCCTTGCTGTATTTTTTTGGTCAGAATGGAATCGCTCACATCCCGTGCATTCAGATCTTCGCTGTCGCACGACTTTTACCAGGTCATGGCTGGCAAGGCCGACATGAGCCTCTTTGGCTGGAAGCAGCTCATCCTGTGGAGTTTGGAGCATGCGTGCCTGGATGCCGGCGAGAGGCCCGCCATCATGAAGATGTGGGAAAAGCGCTGGAACGAGTTTCTTGAATGGGTAGACGGCGAGTGGGCGTTTGATGCCGAAGGAACCCTGACCAAGAAGAAGGCTGCGCCGCGTTTGTAGGGGCGTTTCGCAAGCACTTGAAATTTCCTGGCACGCAACTGACCTGACTCCTTTTGAGTCGATTTCTCTTCACCCTGACATTTTCTTGACTCTCATTTCTGGCACTTTATTCTTTTTCATTTTCTCTTTACTCGAGATAGGATATCTTTATTTCACGGAGCGGGCTTTTGTTGAGGACCTTGTGGACTCCGAACCGCAGCATCGATTGCCGCCCCTTACTCATATCTCACCATAATACTAACGTCAATGACGCCAATGACAAGGGCACATGCACGCATCTTTGGTCTGTGTGCATAAGACGCCGTCTAGAATGAAAAATGGATATACAAGAAACCCATGCTAACAAAGCAAGATCCGCTTTCTATTTACAAAACTCAAACATGAACCAGAGAAAGAAAGAATGCCAAAACAATGAATCCTACATGGTCTACTATTCCCCCCCGCCCCTTTTCCCGATGCAAGCCATGGATGCGAACACAGACACGCAAAAGAAAACACAAAGGCCCGTCAGACTCGGTCTAAGTCATCAAAGACGCCTAGTCGTCGAAGTAGATGCTCTTCTTCTCGTGGATGTCGATGTTGCCGCCCCGGAAGCTGCCCTTCTTCTTCTTGTTCTTCTCCTTGGTGAAGCCCTTGCCGCGCGTGACGATGAGGTCCTCGTGCGCGCGGAGCGAGTACGTGACGGGGACGTACTCGTTGGAGGCGAACTTGGGGTCGACCTTAATGTCCTTGGGGATGCGGCTGAAGGGCTCGTTTTGTTTCTTGCCGTTGCCGTTGACGCCGTTGGTGCCGTTGGTGGTGGGGGCGGGGGTGGTGTCCTCTGAGGCGGATTCCTTTTTGTTGATCTTGGGCTCCTCCTTGGCGGTCTTGGTGTCCGCGTCGTCGTCGTCGTCGGAATCAGAGTCCGAGTCCGAGTCCGAGTCGGAGTTAGAGTCCGAGTCGGAGTCTGGCTTGGGTGCTGGCTTCGCGGCCTTCTTGTTCTTGTCCTCCTTGTTCTCGGCCTTGTCGTTGGAGTCGGAGTCGGAGTCGGATTCTTCGGAGGAGGAGCTCTCGTCGGAGGAGCTCTCCGCTGGCTCGGACTCGGACTCGGAGCTGGAGCTGGAGCTGGACTCGGCGTCGGGCTCGGTCTTTTGCTTCTTCGCCTGGGGCTTGCTCTTCTTGGGCTCGGGCTTGGCCTTGACCTCGGGCTTGGCCTCGTCGTCGGACTCGGACTCGGAGCTCTCGGAGCTGGACTCGGAGGAGCTGGCTTCGGAGGACTCGGCGCTGGAAGGAGGCTCCTTGCGCTTCAGCGTCTTACCGCTGCTGCTGCTCTTCTTCTTCTCGTCGCTAGGCTGGGGAACGGTCTTCTCCCATGCCTGGAAGATGCTGAGGAGCGTCGTCTCGGGGGCGGCCTTGGCGGCGGCGGGCCAGTCGTTCTTTGTGCGCTGCGCCTTGAAGGCTTTCTCGGCGGCCTCGAGGGCGTTGTCGGAGAGGAATCGCTCGACGAGGTCGAGGAGCTGGGCCGGCGGCTGCGGCTGCGGTTGCTGAGTGGCCTTGGCCTTTGTGTCGCTCTTCTTCTTGGCCATTGTGGCGTCCGGGTGGGTGGTCGGGACGTCGGGGGTGGAGGGTTTGGTGTCGTTGTTCGGGTTTTGGGAGAACAGCCAGGCGGGAGGACCCATGCGAAGACTCGGAGCGAGAAACGATTGATAAGTGATTGGATTGAGGAGAGACCAATTGTAATGAGGACGCAGGTATAACGAGGGGTCGCTTCGCAAGGGGGCTCGCCGCAGGGCTGTCGACCTTTCTCTTTCACGGGAACCGGCGTGAATGGATCTGCATCGCCAATGCGACTCGCGGCCGCGAAAAAAAAAATCGTCTGGAGAAAGTCAACGGCAGGCGGCAGAAAAGGCGCCGGGAGGCGGGCGGTGAGAAGAGCTTATCTTGTTTATCGCGGATCGGTGGTTTCGCCGCGCTCCGGAAGGACAATGCTTACATAATGGGAGTCGCGTCCCTGATGAAGCTTGAGCCTTGAGATCTGGAGATGGAACTTGGGAGTTTGGCGTTGGCGACGCTCGCGGTGCGATATCCAGGTTGAAGCAGCCAGCCAAATCTCCACGGATCCATTCTCGTGGTTCATACTCATCGCCTCGAGGGATCAAGCAGACGTGGCCGGGTCATTCATTGATTGATTCATTCATTACATCCGCCATTGCCACTCCTCGGACCGCCGCGTGGGCGCATCGCAGATCAACACCCCCCTTGGAAGACTGATCCCCCCGTTCAACCGGAGCTTTGCGTGAGACTGCCGTGCCCTTGCCGATGATCCACGCCTCACATCGCATCACGGCCCGGGCGTTCGCAGCCACGTGCTCAGACAGCTGCTCCGAGATTTCTGGGATCCAGCGCATCTCCTGCCAGCCAAGTGGTTGACGCGACCTCCATTGCAGCAAGCGAATTCGTCATCTCGCTCTCTGTCGCTCTGTGTGCATGCGCAGGACAGCGGCCGGTGTGCGTACATAATATCGATTACCTGTACCGGCGCACATCCAGCCCGGTTTCGTGTTGTTACCCGGCGCGCTGTGACACCAACGCAGTCACGTCTCCTTCCCGTCCGGCCCAAATTGCTCACACCGGCCGCTGGGTGGGGGCCGCAGTCGATCGCCATGAACGCAACGAAGCGCAAGTTCAACGCCCTCATCCAAGGGCTGGGCAACCCTCCCCCTCCCGCCGGGCAGACCGACTCCCCCGCCAGGACCATGGACTACGAGGCGCTACTACAGAAGCGCCGCCGCCTGGGATTCCCCGACTCCACGGCGCCGAGGCCGGACACCGCCCCGTCGATGCGGATCGCGGGCCTCGCGTCCCCTGCCAACAGGCGGCCCGGCAAACCCGCAGACGGCGGGGACGACTCGTCGCTGGCGAGGTACTCTCCGAACAGCAGGGACGACTTGCTCAGGCGGTTGGCGACGTTCCAGGAGATCACTGAGTGGACGCCCAAGCCGGACGAGATCAGCGAGGTCGAGTGGGCGCGGCGCGGGTGGGTGTGCAGGGGGAAAGAGAGGGTTCGGTGCTTGCTCTGCCATAAGGAGCTTGTCGTCAAGCTGAAGAAGGACGAGACGGATGGGAACGAGATGGACGAGTTGGCAGCGGCGGATTTCGGTGAGTCTCCTTTTTTTTTTTTTTTTTTTGGGATCCTGATTCCTTTCACCCACCCCCAGCTCGAAATTGATTCTCACATCCCAGCAGAAAAGGCCATGGTGAGCAAGTATGAGGAGTTGATAGTCACCTCTCATCTATCCGATTGCCTTTGGAGAAGACAGGGCTGTGACGGTACGTAATCCAATTTGTCGGTCAGTTCCTCGTGGAGGGATATTCTGACGCGCAGCAGCATCCCTCCTGCGGATATCGTTTTCCAGCACAAAGGCCGTCCTCGAGGATCTCAAGCAGCGATACCAAGATCTTTGCACCAGGCAGGCTTTTCTCCCGTATGCGTTCAACATACGCCTTCCGGAGAGTGTGAGCCTTGACGAGGTCATACAGCAACTTTCCCCCACCTTCTTCGCCGAGGAAAAGGCCCCTCAAGAGAGCCAGAGTGCCCCCAACAAGCCGGCGCTCGCTCTCGCTCTGCTGGGCTGGCAAGGGCTCGTCCATCCCCGCATCGGCGCCGTCGCGAACTCGGCATCGTGCCACACCTGCCTCCGACGTCTCGGACTGTGGATGTTCAAGAGCAAGGAGGTCGACGAGCAGGGCCAGGTCATCGTCCCGGCCCCGATGGATCATCTGGACCCCGTCCGCGAGCACCGCTTCTTCTGCCCCTGGAAGAACGCCGATGCGCAGAGCAGGAGGAGCGAGTTCCGCAGCGACACGGACGAGCCGGCCTGGCTGCTGCTCCTGAAGTCCATCAAGAACGACTCTGATTTGAGGGGCGTCTACGAGGGGCGGACCAAGACGCCGTCCAAGGCAGCGAGGAAGCAGGGCTCGACGCCGTCGACGCCGGTGCGAGGCCTGGGGGCCCGTTTGCTTGCGAGCGCGACCCCTGGAAGCGTCGACCATGCGATGGCGGGCCCTGCCGAGGACGCGCCCGAGGAGGACGAGGCTGCGCGCAATGCCAAGGACAAGGAGCGGTGGGCGAGGCTGCGCAAAGTCAGGAGCTTGTTCGACACAAAGAAGCTTAGGCGGCCGATGACGATTCGTCCGGGAACGTCGGTGTCGAACAAGTCTTTGCCAGTGGCAAAGGAAGGATGATTTGCGGACGGCCCTTTGGGGTGTAACTTGTTTTTGGTTTTTTTTTTTTTTTTTGAATCTCATAGCATGCTTTATTCAGTCATTTCATTTCTTGACTCCCTCTGCCGCGGGCTGGAGGGGCGAAGCAGGTGTGAGAAGTAGGTGCGGCCTTCTAGAGTGGCAGGGTCATGAGAGGGTCGGTTAGAAAAAAATCAGGTCTTCCACTTGATATCGTCAAAGGAGACCACCTCTCCCGTGTACGCCACGGCCTCATCCCTCAGCTTGACCTCCTCCTCGTCGAGGCCAAAGCCCGCCATCTCCAGAATGGCGGCCCTCACGCCCCCGACGCCCCCTCCGTTCCCCAGCTTGGGCACCTTATCCAGCCCCGCCGCGGTGACATAGACATGCGGGTTCCAGCCGGCCCCCTCCCTCCACTTCCTGCCGCCCAGGGTCCTCTCGATCTTGGCCATCTCGGCCCGCACGCTGTCCGCCAAGTCGCCGCACGTCTTCCTCCACGATGGCCCGCCCTTGTCCGCCTTGGTCAGGACGACGGTGGTGGGCGTGTTGCTCTCGCACAGCGCGCGCAGCAGCCACCGGTCCAGCTCGCTGATGCGCTTCTCGCTCGAGAGCAGCAGCACCGCGCCGCGGAGGGCCTTGCGCGCGCCCATGTAGCGCACGACGGCCTCGCCCCAGCTCGCCTGGCTCTTGTACCCGTACCCGGGCGTGTCGAGCACGACGAGGCTGTGCGCGGGCATCTTCTCGCCGGGCGGGATCAGGCCCCTCGCGAGCTTGGCCGGGGGGCCCACGCCGAAGGCGTTCATGAGCGTGGTCTTGCCCGGGCGGGCGCTGACGCGGGCGGCGTCCGGCTTGCCGACGAGCGCGTTGAGGAAGGAGGACTTGCCGACGTTGGAGGCCCCGAGGATGAGGATCTCGGGGACGTGCTCGTTCTTGACGTGGTGCCGGAGGGACTCGGCGGCGGAGTAGAGGAAGCGGGAGGGGTGGTCGAAGAACGCGGCTGCGAGGGCGAGTCTGCGCGCCTCGGAGGGGGACGAGGGCTCTGTGGCGAGCGTGGACGAGGGGGAGGGGCCCTGGCGGATGATCTCAGCGAGGAAGAACTCTCGCCGCTTGGGGGCTAGGTTTGGCGGTGCGGAGCGCTTCTTGGGTTGGAATGGGATGCTGGGGGGCTTGATGGCGGCGTCCTGGCTCTGGCTGGTGGTACGCGGGACGATCCTCTGGCTGGGTACTTCAGGGGTCCGGTCCTGGGCTTGTTGCTCCTCTACGACTGGAATATGGGATTTGCTGTGAGGTTGTTGGATCTCATGATGACGCTCTGTGGGCTCTCGGGATGGTGGCTGTTGTTGGCGTTTCGGTCTCGCTGAGAGACCTGGCCTTGCTCTGGGCCATCGCGGCGTTGATGTTGAGAAGGATACGCGTAAGGCGTGGGTTGTGAATCGAGGCAGAGATGTGATGGACCCCTTCATTGAAGCCAGGAATGTTCGAGAATGGCTTGAGAAGAAGAACAAGAGTGTATGTTGTCTAGAAGATCGCACGATGTGGACGAGGTGAGAGGCGTGAGGCGTGAGCAGGAGTGAATTCGGGAGATTTTTCAATCCATTTCAACAAGTTGACGTGACGGCGTGAGTTGAGGTTGTGATCTATATCATTGCAGGGTAGGTGAAGGACTTAGTACGTATGTGTCAATTTGAGGGTTAGGGTTGACATGCACGCTGAGTCATTCATTCCTTGCAAATGGTTTCCTTCTTTTTTTCGCCAGAATTTCCTTCATATAAAAGAGACGATCCCTTTCACCATTTGTCATTGATCATCTTTCACATGCGAGTGCATCCAGCATCAATGCTCTTGCTCATCTGTTGGACTTTCGAATTGTCTGTTCCACTGAATTGCATCAAGTCTCAGCATAGATATAGAAGTCACTCGTCGACCATGAGGACTTGAGCTACGTAACCTTGTCCTCCCATCTCTCCCCCTCCCCCCCCGGGGGGGGGGAAATACCCTGACTCTTTCATTGCCAACAAGCACGGGGCCCCTTGGCCGTTCATCTTGCGATCTGGTGGTTCCCCGATGACAATCCTCCTAGATCAATCGTCTCTGCGGCACACAATCTGCGGGCACGGCACCTTGTACCATGCGCCCTGGGTCTCGGCCCAGTCCCTCAAAGCCTGCCGAACCTGGTTGAGGTCGAACCCCTGAAACTCCTTTGGCACTTCCCCGGTCGGCTTCTCGGGCATGATCGAGATGGCCAGCTCGACCCACCCCCGCCTCTTCTCCGGCGTGTCGTACACCCAGGTGTCCACGCTGGTGCTGCAGTTCTCCTCCTTGAACCCGACCGCCACGGCGTGCTGCTTCAGCTTGCCCCCGACATAGGGGTCCTTGATGGTGATCTCCGACATCTTGACCAGGGACTCCATGACGCGCGTGACGGGCCAGAACGTCGCCGTGGTCATGTCTGCCTCGCGGCAGCAGACGTACCCGCCGCTGGGCTTCGCGGCCAGCCTCAGCTGCCTCATCAGAGCGAGCGAGTCTGGCACGTGCATATGCAGCTGGTGCGTGTGAACCACGTCGCAGCCGCCCCGGACGGCCTCGAAGCCCGGCGTGTCCGCCACCGCGGCGAGTTGCAGGGCGTCGCCCACGGCGAAGCGCACGTTGGTGACGCCCGCCCTGGACGCGTTCTCCCGCGCCTCCTCGATGGCCTCGGCTCGGTCGACGCCCAGGACCGTGGACGAGGGGTACCGCTGGGCTATGTCGATGGTGATGCTGGCGGGGCCGCAGCCGACGTCGAGCAAGGTGAACGTGCGAGGGAGGGAGTCGAGGACGGGGAGGATGTACGAGACGGAGTTCTCGACATTTCGCTTGGCGAATAGGTTCGATATGGCTTTATTGCCGGTAGCAAAGTAGGAATTGCTCATCTTTGGAGATGTACGAGTATCAAGAAGCACATGGGTTCAGGGATTCGAGAACAGAATGATGATGCTGGAGGATGATGGCAAGGATTGCTTCACGGGGGGGAGAAGGGCGGTCTGGCACTGCCTCTGTGACTTGGAAGCCCTCCATCACGACTCTTGCACGTAATCATCATGGATGGACAGATTGAACCATCCAGGCAAAACAAAACAACCAAGCTCCATGCTAAAGCCCGGTACGGAGTAGCATTGACGTCGATGCTGACACCAGTGACACTTCATCACCCTGACATGACGCCATGGCGAAGTGATGGTGGAAAGACCGGTCGTTCTCCTTGATTACCTAATCCATCAGTTGATTGATGGGTTGATTGATCTCGTACCCTAACCCTTATCATGCGAATCTCGCGATCTTCCTCGAATTCAACTTCAGGCAGCGGATGCTTTGGCTGCTTTGGCGTCCATCGCGCGGTCAACGGGCTGAGACGGTAATGTGACTCATGATTTTGAGATCATCGGGATCAAGGTCGCTGATCATGCAGAATCTAGGAATCTCCAGCCGCATCACCAGCCTCATTCCTCCAGCGACACCGAACACTCTGCTTATCCCTTTCCAGAGGCTCTGCGCCTCGAGGTGGTGACTCAAGGCGTTGCTTTGACCTGCTTTCACAAGCACTCATTTCGGCCTCTTTCAAATCAGGCTCGAATTTTCAGGCGTATAATTCTCATTCTCATTGAGCAAGAAGCAACAACAGACACGATTACACCAGACAGTCGGGCCACAGATATCTGAGCACCACATGCGCAAGCAGGACCGCGCCTCTCGAGGAACGGGCAACATGACCGTCAGCAAAGCCATGCAGCTGGATGCGCATGAGCAGCCATCGGACGAGATGAAGGCCGAGTGGAAAGCCTTCTCTCGAGCCGACCAAGACGTCCTGCTAGCCAACTCGTTCTCTCCATCACCCTCATCCCCGCCGTTCGTCATCGACGACCCACACCTGCCCCTCGAGCAAAACGGCTTCAGGCAGTCCGGCGTCGTCCCGGCCTCTCGAATCAGCGAGGCCTTCTCCCATCTAGTACCCGACTACCCAGCCTCTGCGCCCCAGAGCGACTGTCCCATCATCCATCACCCCCTTCTCCCTGGTATGTTTCCACTGTCCCATCCCACCAACGCCCACTCTCGGGGGCTTTGACCGGAGACCTCTCGGAACTGTGGCGCGGGAGAAGAAGGCATTATGTCCTGATCAAGTCTCACAGGCCTGCTCATAATACCCAACTTGATACCCCCATCCGTCCAGCTCGCCCTCCTCGACACCATGCTCCACCGCGACCTCAGCAACCCCATCCACCAGACCAACATGCACCTCCACTACACCCTCCCCTACCCCGCCCTCCCAGCCTCCTTCTTCTCCATGCACCCCGACTCCCCCGCCAGCTTCCTCCCCAAGGACCCGGCCGTCCACAAGCCCCTCTCCATCAAGCAGGTCCTCCAGCGGCGCCTCCACTGGGTCACCCTCGGCGGGCAGTACGACTGGACGAACCGCGTCTACCCGGCCGAGGCGCCGCCCGAGTTCCCCCCGGACCTGTCGGGCTTCCTGCGGGCCCTGTTCCCCGCGACCGAGGCGCAGGCCGCCATCGTCAACTTCTACACGCCGGGGGACACCATGATGATGCACCGCGACGTCAGCGAGGAGGCCGACAGGGGGCTCGTCAGCTTAAGCCTCGGCTGCGACTGCCTGTTCATGATCGCGCCCAACTCCGGGGAGGGCCAGGACGAGCACAGCGCCGAGGGTAAGGACGATGAAGACAACGACGACGACGACGACGACGAGGAGGAGGAGGCGGAAGGGGGTGCACCGGGAACAAGGGGAAGACGGGAGAAGGAGTACCTCCTCGTCAGGCTGCGCTCCGGCGACGCCATCTACATGACGCATGAGTCGCGGTACGCCTGGCACGGCGTCCCCAAGGTCCTCAAGGGCACGTGCCCCGACTACCTCGCCGACTGGCCCGCCGGGCCCCAAGAGGGCGGCCCGTTCGAGGCGTGGCGGGGCTGGATGCAGAGCAAGAGGATCAACCTGAACGTGCGGCAGATGACGGAGTGAGAGGTGGAACGGGGAGCACCGGCGATTAGCGTGTTTAGAGGGCAAAGCGGGCATGGCAGATGCCGGGCTTTTCCATACAGTTACCACGAATCTGAGACCCTCCACTCGCCGACTGAAGTCAGGATGACGAATGTCCACATGAAACACGCTTCTTACTGTATTCTTTTCAAGCCATATGAGGTACAGGCCATCGAGTCTAGATAGTAGATAGAAAAGGACAGGAGCGGATCAAAAGCCCAAATCGCTGCAGTTGGATGCCGGAACCAAGTACCACCCGAGAAAAAAAAAAGGCAAAAAAAGAAAAAAGGAAAAAGAAAAGAACAAATGAAAACGGAAGCCCGACCCCCTCCTCCTCTTCTACCGATAAAAGGACTATGCGAATCCAAACCCTTGAGCATTCTCTAGTGCCATCGCCAGCCGCTCCTTTAGAACTTCCCTGCTCCTGTACTCCGGTAAAAGCAGCGTCCCAAAACACGTATATGCCGTCGGCAAGTGTCCCTGATCATCCTCTTGCTCGCCGTTCCTCTGCACAATAAATTGGAGGTTGCGCATGCCCCCGACGGGCACGCGGTCCGACGCCGTCACGAACTCGAGGAGCTTGCGCTTCATCCGCTCGTCGTAGCGCTTGACAATGGACCAGAAGTCCCGTATCGTGTGGTGCGATGCGTCCCAGCCGACGTAGCGTGTGTAGCGTCGGAGCTCGGGGATGTCGATCTCCTGCACGCCCTCGACGACGGACTGCAGGACCTGCGGGCTGAGAAGCGAGAGCGACTTGCTCACCAGGCACCTTCGGAAGCCTCGCTCGAAAGCGCGGTACTGCGGCCTCACTGACACGTCGGTCAGGTAGTGGATGTAGTCGCTCACGTATTGGTCTCGATTGTCGTTGGTCACCAATGGTGCCTCCTCGCCGCCGTCGAATTCAGGGGGTATCGCCACTTTGCGCGTCTCCACATCGACTCCTTGTGGCCATGATGGGTTATGTCGCGTCATTTGTCTCGTGACATGGCTTCCAACGACCGGCACGGAGAACTCGTACGTCCTGGAGAACACGTCCTCGACAGCGCCGTCCTTTTCGTTCCATTCCAGGAGCGTCATGAGCCCACTCGCCAGTTCGGGCCACCCGTCGGCAATGTGATATAGCTCTTCGACGGGTTTCCCGAGCAGCTTGCGGTAGAGCGCCTTCGGAAACGTCACCGGCAGCGTGAGTCCGTTGAAGACTGCCAAGGAAATGATGAGTCCGAGGAGCTCGAACTTCCATTCCTCGACAATGGAGCTGGGAGCGAACCAGGCCATCCTAGTGCGCTCATCCACGGTAAACGCCCCGTACCTGGGGTCGAGGCATTCGGCAATGGCCATTCGGAAGAACTCCTGCTGCACGCCTCCCGAATCAAACCCTTCTTCACCTCGGTCCTCACCGAGGTGGACCTTCAGGGGGCGCAGGAGCTCCCTCTGCTGGCGTCTCCACAACTGGTCAAAGGCGTCCCTGAGGACGTTGTCCCGGCTGATATGGAGGATGAGATACTTGGATGATGCTGTCCTCAACATGTCCTGAAGTACGACCTTATGGTGGGCATTTGTGATCAAGCTTCCAGGTTCAACGATAGCCTTCATGCGTGTCTTCAAGGAACTCGATTCCTCGTATGCGCGACTCATTCTGGAGAAATTGATGGAGCGGAAAAAGGTGACGAGCGCTTCTGGACTGAAGAGATAGGGATAGTCCAGTATGTGGCTCCGCTCACGCGCGGACTCGAAGTCCGTCCAGGCAATGGGGATCTCCATGGCGTCTAGTCGTTCAGAAAAGTAGTCGACGCGGAATTGGATATCTCCAAGGAGCAGGACGCTTTTGTTCTCGTCTGTGGTCGCATTGTGTCAGTGCTACCCATCCGAAACGGCCAAGTGTTATATCGACTTACACATTGTGGAGATGAGTGACAATGCACCATGGAAAGGACCAATGTTTGCTATCTCGGGCTGCCCATCCCACTCATCCAGGAGCACAGCTCTTGCCCAGTCGAGCAACAGCGTGGGTACTCGAGTCTCGTGAACCAAGCGTTCGGCCTGAGAGAATTCCAGGATGCGGTCTGACCCAGAGTTGAGAAGGTCGAGCTGATTCAAGAGGGGCTGAAGAATATCGAGGTCGTCCTCCGTGCTTCTGCTGCTTTGCGGGATCAGGGCGGCGAATGAACGGCGGGCAGAGATGGCGGAGAAAAGTCGGCGGGCGAGCCTGATGGCGAGATCATTGGAAAAGACGTCGTCGTATTCGAGGCACATGGAATGGGGTTGTCTGGGCGATATCCCGTTGCCACCCGTCACGAGCCCGGTGGAGCGGATCCGTGACATGTCATACAGTGTGGTCGAATCCGAAACAAGCGGTGCCGTCGCGACAAGCGCGTGGAGGCAAGCAGACATGACACACCCTGCCTCAAAGTTGGTAAGAGGTTTCGTCCGCTTGAGGCCCCTTGTGGTGGGGGGCCGGATGGCCGATAAAGACTTTGGCGCCTTGAAGAGGCCCTCTGCTGCCATCCATAGGCTGTGGAGAACGAGACGTGGAGCGGCCCGCGTCAGACGGAGCATGCAGTACCATAGAGTGTGAGAATCGAAGAGCTGGCCGTTGCTGGAGAAGGACTGAATGAGAGAGTGAGGATCGCTGAGGACATTGAAGATGCTCTGCTCGTTGAATGCTTTCCACTGAAGAGCGGTCGTAGGATGCGGTGAGGACCGCCGGAGAGTCGGGATCGTCTGTCGGTTGATCGGTTTCGGATATGGGGGATTTGCCCCGAGGGGACCAAAGAACTGAGTCTCGAAGGTGTAGTCCTCCTGGAAGACATCGCAGATGAAGTCGACGAGCTCGACGTTCAGTCGAGATAAAGACTGGGGCAAGGGGCAATGAACTGCGGGTGCATCGTCTTCAGGCAGCTTAGGCGTGGGTTTCGGCTGAGGTTCGACATCGCCCTGTGTTCTTGAGATAAGTGCCGCTTCGTTGGACTTCTCATCTTCATCCTCCTCGTCTGAAGGCTGCAGCTCAATTTCCTCGGTGGCGTGGATCGGGGCAGGCACATTTTCGAAGAATGCAGGCTTGGAAGGGATCTCGGGAACACCGCGGTTCATGACATTGGCCACCGTTTTGGGGGCGCGGTTTAATCTCTCGGCATAGAATCCATTGATATTCGGAGGTCTTGGTGACTGCTTTGCGTCCTCGCTTCCCGTCGAGATCGAGACAGATTCGACGCTCCTTCTGGCGGCTGGCTTGGAGGGCGAGGAGCGCAAGGTCGCTTTCGAGTTTCGCTTCGGTCGTGGAATTCCCTTGGTTGGACTCAGGGCTTCAGGGGCCACTGCTGTACCTTGACCTTTTTGGCTGCGAGGGCTCCTGGGCTTTGAGCGCGACGAACCTCTCGAGGAGCTGCTCGGGAGAGAGGATGGCGAACTTGACCGATGCCCGGGGGGTGATTTGGGAATTTCAGGGGTCGAGTGATGCTCGGTCTCGGTGACATTCGCTTCGTCCGGCATGGGGGGCCGCCCCAGACCACCGAGTTCGGAGATCTTAGCGGACATGGCCTCGATACCTTGAGGCGTAAGCCATTCGAGCATCTTGAAAGCGACAGTACCGAAGGTGGCCACCGCAAAAGATCGGTAGTCCTTAGCAACGTGCTTCTCGGCCACGGCGATGTTTGCCGCGGAGAAGGCTTCGTGATGCGCTGATCGTGTCGAGTGCATGTCATGTTCAGCAGTGTGACCCTGCGTCCCGTCACATGATTGACCCGGAGAAGGGCTCCGCCTCCTGGATGGCGCGGACTGTGATTGCCTCGGAAACCCGCCCGAAACCGTTTTGCGCGGAGAGGACGGCACTCGAGTCTCGGAGGAGGAGGAGGAGGAGGAGGAGCCGCGATCGTGCTGTGTCAAAGGAGCCGGTCGTGCAGTGAAGATGAGGTTGTTGACGGCGAGAGGGGGTTCCTTGGACACGGGCTTGAGATATGGACAGATACCCTTTTCGGGATTGTCCTGGCTGGCAAGATAGACGGCCAGCGTCCTGGCGCTCGTGGGGTTGTATCTTCGGATGGGAGCCTTGCCTGCCAGGCGCTTGCGGCAAGTGAAGCAGGTAGCCGTGGTACACTTTGGGACACCGCAGCCGTTGCGCAGCTGGGTGACATATCTAGAGAAACGTCGAGGTCAGCCATGCGACGGGCAAAGAGGGAGAAGCGAGCATGCCCGAGGACGAGAAGACGGCTCACCTCTCGATGAGGAGTTGGAAGTCATGGCGGCGGCTCGCCCGGTAGATGGCATAGACGCGCCGGGGATTCTCGACATCGCGGACATAGTCCTTGAGTTCGGGGGGCGCATCGGGGGGAAGGCGAGCGAACATGGCCTCCTGCCACAGACCGGCGAGCAAGTCCACCTCGGTGCTCGCCTCGAGGGCGGTCCGGAGGCGTTGGTCGGCGGCGGCGTGAGCCGGGTCGTAGGCCACGGCTGGCGATGCCTGATGCGCTGGCGCGCTCATGGCTGAGACTTGGGCCGCTTCACGATGGCTTTTGGGAGCAACCCATGCTTTGGGCGGAAGAGCAGGAGGAGGGCGGCTCGTTTCGGAGAGGAGAGAACTGGCCCGTCATGAACCTAATGGAGAGTCAAGGGGCGGCGGCGGTTGCTTGCAAGAAGTGGGCGTGATGGTGGATAGGCTGCAGGGAGGGGAGGTTGGCGACGAAGTAGTACTAGTACCAGTAGGCCGCGCTCCAGAGGCGAGAAGAAAAGAGATGGATGGATCGGTAGCAATGTATAGTATTGCCGGAGAGGGATTCGGTATGATCGAATGATGCCTTGTAGTGGATGAATGGATGGACAACGCACGAGGCTGGGTGAACAGCATGGACAGATCAAATGGACCCAAGATGAACAACTTGGCAGCGCTGGAGATGGAGGGATGGAGTGATCCGTGGAGGGAAGGACTGGATGGATTGTATTGGATTGGATTGGATTGATGAGATGCGAGATTCACGGGCCGCAACTCCCGCCCCGTCGTTGCATCAAATCGCTGAGCCACACTCGGCGAATCCAATCCATGGAATTGATTGATGTAATCCAATGGATGGATCAAATGGATGATTCAATAATCCACCATCCACAGCTCCCGGGTAGGCGTTCACTAGATGCTTCAGCCCCCGGCTTCAGCCCCAGCTTCAGCCCCAGTTTCAATCGGTTGATTCGCCACGGCGACTTGGACAAGCCCGTTTCCCGCCCTAAGCGCCGTACTCGTACCTGTACGGCTGGATCAGGGCCTCTATCCGTGCTCTTACTTACTCCGTACGGAGTAGTATCCTTTGGAATCAGTACTCGGAGGACATAGATCAGTTTCATAGATCCGATGAATCTAATCAACATTACAGTGAATCCATTCAGAGCCCGTCACAAAACTGACCGCCCTGCCCTACATGCATCAACGTACGAGTACTGTACGGAGTAGAAGCGAGAAAGAGCGCCTGCTTTTCAGGCCTATAGTAAATCCTGCACGAGGGTCCATATGTGGCTGAGCCGTGTTGTGGCTGTTGCACTTGCTACCCATAGTAGTTGTAGTACGAGTACTCCGTACCTGTCCTAACCTTATCTGAGGCTCTATGATGTCCTTGAAGTACCTCTCATCTACCTCAGTCGACGCGAAG
>NQYQ01000006.1:18501-35049 GCA_003055925.1 Escovopsis sp. Ae720 | reverse complement strand
GATCCATTTCGACCCCGTGCGGATGTGCTCGGTCTGGTTCTTGGGGATGCGGTAGGCGACGAGATCCCACATCTGGGGGTTGCCGCTCTCCAGGAGCTGCTGCTTCATTCTCAAGAAGGCCGTCTGGGGCTCATACTTGCCATCGCGCATGTCGCGGAACTTGGTCAAGTTAGTCTGCACGTCCTGGGAGGCGTGCTCGCAGTGGAATCGCGGCAGCTTGCCCTCGTCGCCTCCGCGCTGGAGCTTGAGGTCGGCCGGGGCGCAGTGGCAGACGTAGGCCTTTTCCATCTCGATCATCTTCTCGGCGAGGTCGTACAGGCGCTGAAAGTTGTCGCTGGCGTACCTGATCTCATGGGGGGTGAAGCCTTTGGGGTGCCCAAGTCACGTTAGCAGCCAGCCGGCAGCCAGCTTGCATGCGCCGGTAGACAGATCAAGACGTACCCAGCCAGCGCACAATCTCCTCGATGGCAGTGAAGAACTTGTCCTCCTCGGCATCCGGGTTCGTGTCGTCGAAGCGCAGGACGCACTCGCCGCCGTGGTATCTGGCGAAGCCGAAGTTGACGGCGATGGCCTTGGCGTGGCCGAGGTGGAGGTACCCGTTCGGCTCGGGGGGGAACCGGGTCCTGACCTTCTCGGAGGGACGCAGGTTGTAGACGTCGGCGAGGAAGCCCTGCTTGAACATGGCATCCGGGTCGATGGTGGCCTCGGCGGGCTTCGCGGCGGCGGCGGCGGCGGGCTTGCTCGGGGCATTTGTCTGGGCGGCCGCCTTGTTGGCCTTTCGAGCCCTCTTCTGCATGCGCTTCTTCAACTCGTTCTTGGACACCATCTCGCCCGTCTCCGGGTCGAGTTGGAGCTTGGAGACGCCGTCGACAATCTCTTCCGCCATTGTTGTTGTTGTTGTTGCTGCTGCTGCTGCTGCTGCTGCTGCTGCTGCTGCTAATGCCGCCGCTTCTGCTGCTTCCTCTGCCTCTTCTGCTTCTTTGTCCGATGCTGCTCGCGGGTTGTCGGTCAAAGGAGAAGCGTCTCGGTATCGGATGGATGAGGTTGAGAACCAAACAATCTTGTGATCACGCGCCCCGCAGTCGAATCAGTAATTCATATGGATTGGATCAATCAAATCAATCAATTGATGGATGGATGATGCTTTCCCTCAACTAACAGAGATCGGATGTCGATTTTTCCGGAGGGGTTTTTGTTTCAATCAATCAATCAATCAAGGCAACTTGCAATCGCGGGGCAGAAGCCCTTGTGAAGATAGATGTTCGTACTGTGCGGTCACCAGATCATACTAGCACTTTCAATGATTGATCACTGTATCTGCACAGTATGAGTCTGCATCAGGCGACTGCAGTGCTCAACCATCGTGGTTCCGTATCTCGGCTGGCGACAGCATCTCGGTGTGCAATGAGTCATATGACCAGGTGATGTCTGAACATCCGGCAATTGGTGCATGAGAAACGAACGACCAAGCCATTACCTGTATGCATATCCCAATCAATCAATGCTGCATATGCAGGTTCATGTCCGCTGCGAGAGACTGAACGCACCCCCATCAATCAGTGGTGACCCCAGGCCATCAGCACCAGCGCTGGAGTCAATCGACGGTCAATTCAATTACATACAGAATCGCTGACCCAAGTGCCTACCCTATACTCGTACGTTACCTATTGATCTCTCGCGGCGCTGTTCCGCGATTGAAAGGCGGGGCTCCTTGGCTGGAACTTTTCCGCTGTGGGCCTGACCTGGCCTGGCCTGCAACCCGGGAAGGAGGTACGAAATACTTACCGCAACGTGCCTGCTTTATCGACGAAGCTTCTTATCGCAGGAAAAAAAAATTCCAAGTCGCGGCTCATCAGATCATCGTCCAGCGTCCAGCGGGTTGCAGCATTGATAGATCTCTCTGGCCCCGACTCCTCAAGCAGCCTGGCCCCCTTCAGACGTGGGATCAGACTCTCCATACAGGCACAATGGCCCGATCAGTATCAACCAGTCGCGCCCCCAAGAGGAAAACACTCTCCGAGGCCTCGCAATCCGACGACGAGTTCGATGGCGCCCAGTTGGACGGCGTCTTGTCACAGAGTGAGGACGAAAGCGACTACGAGGAATCAGACGAGGACAATGACGACTCCTATGCGCTGAGCGCCGGCGAAGACGAGGAGGAGGAGGAGGAGGACGACGAAGACGAAGACGAAGACGACGAAGACGCAGACCAGACCCCAGACGAGGACGAGGTCGAGGACGTGGACGAGGACGACGCAAACAAGCCCAACTACAAGGTCGTAACGGACGCCAACGGAAACGAACGCTACGAATATAAGGAGATCGACCCCGTCTACGACAGCGACGACAGCGACGCTCAGGGCCCCGTCAACACCATCGGAAACATCCCCCTCTCATTCTACGACTCCTACCCTCACATCGGCTATGACATCAACGGCAAGAAGATCATGCGGCCGGCCACCGGCGACGCCCTCGACGCCCTCCTCGACAGCATTGAGCTCCCCAAGGGCTGGACGGGATTGACAGACCCGGACACCGGGAAGCCGCTCAACCTGAGCCGAGATGAGCTGGAGCTCCTCAAGAAGCTGCAGTTGAACGAAGTCCCCCAAGACGGCTACGACCCTTACCCGGTGAGTGATTCCGCAAGAACAACACTGCTCGATGGAGATGGAGATGGGGAGAGAGAGAGAGAGAGAGAGAAATGTGGAGGAAAAGGAGGGCGGAGATATATGAGGGCAAATGAGCTGATGATTTCTGCAGGATCTGGTGCCCTACTTCACGAGCATAGAGGAGAAGATGCCCCTGAGCGCCGCCCCAGAACCCAAGCGACGGTTCGTCCCCTCGAAACACGAGGCGAAGCGCGTCGCCAAGCTCGTCCGCGCGATCCGAGACGGCCGCATCCTGCCCTACAGGCCGCCCGCGCAGGACGAGGCCGAGGAGGAGGAGGAGGACAAGTACTACGACATCTGGGCCAACGAGGAGCCCCAGGACAGGCACGTCATGAACATCCCCGCGCCCAAGGTCGCGCCGCCGGGCTTCGACCTCAGCTACAACCCGCCGCCCGAGTACCTCCCGACCGCCGAGGAGCGCGAGGCCTGGGAGAAGGCCGACCCGGAGGAGCGCGAGAAGGAGTACCTCCCCGCCAAGTTCAACTCGCTGCGCCAGGTGCCCGCGTACGGCGAGTTCGTCAAGGAGCGCTTCGAGCGCTCGCTCGACCTCTACCTCGCGCCCCGCGTCCGCAAGAACAGGCTCAACATCGACCCCAACTCCCTCCTGCCCAAGCTCCCGCGGCCCGAGGAGCTGCGCCCGTTCCCCACCGTCTGCCAGACCATCTTCCGCGGCCACACCAGCCGCGTCCGCACCGTCGCCTTCAGCCCCGACGGCGAGTGGATCGCATCCGGCAGCGACGACGGCACCGTCCGCGTCTGGGCCCTCAACGGCCACCTCGAGTGGGAGGCCCAGCTCAGCTCCTGGGACGAGCCCGAGCCCGTCCACCACGTCCGCTGGCGGCCCTGCAAGGACACCTTCGTGCTCGCCGCCGCCGCCGGCGAGGACCTCTTCTTCATCTGCCCCCCGCTCGCCGGCGACGCCGCCGACCAGGCCAGCCGCGACGTCCTCGACGCCGGCTTCGGCTACGCCACCGGCGGCGGCAGCAGCAGCAGCAACGCCGCCGCCGCCGTCGCCGCCGACGGCTCCAAGAAGGAACCCCCCGCCCGCTGGGGCCGCCCCCGCTCCGACCTCGTCGCCAAGGGCGTCCTCCTCAAGTTCACCGTCCGCACCGCCATCAAGACGATCCACTGGCACCGCCGCGGCGACTTCCTCTGCACCGTCTCCCCCGCCGGCCAGCGCAGCTCCGTCCTCATCCACACCCTCTCCAAGCACCTCAGCCAGGTGCCCTTCCGCAAGCTCCCCGGCCTCGCCCAGACCGCCCAGTTCCACCCGTCCAAGCCCCTCTTCTTCGTCGCCACGCAGCGCATGATCCGCTGCTACGACCTGCAGCGCCAGGAGCTCGTAAAGGTCATCCAGCCCGGCGCCCGCTGGATCTCCTCCATCGACGTACACCCGGGCGGCGACAACCTCATCGTCGGCTCCTACGACCGCAGGCTGCTCTGGCACGACCTCGACCTGTCCCACCGCCCCTACAAGACCATGCGATTCCACCCGGAGGCCATCCGCGCCGTCCGCTTCCACAGGTCCCTGCCCCTCTTCGCAGACGCCAGCGACGACGGCTCCCTCCAGATCTTCCACGGCAAGGTCGTCTCCGACCTCATGGAGAACGCAACCATCGTGCCCGTCAAGATGCTCAGGGGCCACAAGGTCGACAAGAAGCTCGGCGTGATGGACGTCGACTGGCATCCCAAGCATCCCTGGTGTGTCAGCGCGGGGGCGGACATGACATGTAGACTATGGGCATAAGTAGTAGATCCCATGGCGTGCTTTAGATACAGCTAGATTTTTTTTGCATTGATTCTCTAATCAGGTGTTTTGCTTTCCATCTTTCTTCGAAATCGTTTGTGAACCACCATCCGCGGGCGTGTGAACGGCCCCCGACGCATTCCAAGGACATGATTGTGCACCCCAAAAGACGACCTTATATAGATCATGGACTCAAAGAAAAATGATACTACTTATAGTGATTAGGGGTTCTGTGGCACACATTCTTGACCGTTTTCCCAGCCTCTCCCCCCATTCTGCTGCCCGAACTTCACTACATTTATATTTCATGCAAATCCTTGCATTGACTTCCTCCAGCTGGGCCTTGGTCCCAGATACTCCAACGCTGCCATGATTTTCTTTTTCCCAGATGGCATCGCATCACAGGTCCTTACGTGACTTTGACTGCGCAATCTTGGCCTTGGCCTCCGCCTCCTTCTCCGCGGCCCTCTGCTTCGCCGCCTCGCTCCCCATGTGCAGCTGCCCCGTGATCCAGTTCCACGAGTCCTTAGCCGTCTCCCCAATCTTCGCGAGGACAGTCTCCCCCGGCGTCGACGTCCCGTATTTGAAGTACGTCGACTGCCTGCGCGCCAGCGCCTTGAGCTCCTCGATCTTGGAGCCCTGCGGGACGGGCACGCCGTAGCTGTCGAGGTACGCCTTGAGCTCGCTCGCGGTCCACGTCTCGAAGGCGTTGTGCTTCGCCGCCGCGGTGACGGACGCGAGGTAGCTCGTCGCCGAGGCGTACTGGGTGCCCCCCGCGGAGGAGGCCGACGTGAAGGCCGACTGGGCGGCCCGGACGAGGTCCTCGCGCTTGGCGTCCTTCTTCTTGGCTGCTGCCTTGGCCGCGGCGTTGCCGTTCTTCGAGATGTAGTTTCTCAGGTTGTCGAGGCTGAAGTCGTCAAAGTTCCACGCCTGCCATCCGGAGGCGGCCTTGTATGAGTTCTTGCGGACGAGTGCGCGGAGCTCGTCGATCTTGCTGCCTTGCGGGACGGGGACGCCGCGGGCGTCGAGGTATGACTTGAGGCGGCTCTCGGACCATTTGTTGACGGCGTGGTCGAATGCGTCTTGGACAGTGTGTGACGCGGTCTCCGTGACCTTGCTGTACTGGTTCAGGATCTTGGATGTTGCGGCCCCGAGGCTCTCGCCGAAAGTGTCGTAGCGATGCTTCCGAATCAGGCTGCGGATGTCGTTCGGCTTGCTGCCGCGAGGGACGGAGATGCCGTTTCTGACACAGAAATCCTTGAGTTGCGACTCGTCCCATGCATCGATGATGATGTCTGTGAGGGTCACGTAGGCAGCCCTCGCGCTCGCGGTAGCGCTCGCTGCTTGGTCATGCGCTCTGAGGTACGCGAGGCGAGAGTTTCGCCGGACAGCGGCAACCAGTTTGTCCCGGTTCGTGGGTTGAGGGGCGGGAAAGCCGTGGGAGTCGAGCCACTCTTTGAGGTCAGATTCGGACCAGGTGGAGTAGAGCCAGTCTCCCGGATAGGCGACGGAGTCTCCAGCTTTCTTGGCAGCGGCCTCGTATGCAGATCTCGCTTTTTGGAGGAGAGTGTCACGATGTCTGGGTTGGGGGACTGCAGATCGCCAAAGGCCTAAGTCAGCATCGAGGCCGGCGCTCGCTTCATAAAGCTGGATGACGATGTAGGACTGACCGGGTATGTCGTGCTTGTCACAGAACGCCTTGAGCTGGGAGTCTGTCCACGTGTCTAGGATCCAATCCCTGGTATTTGCGAACGCGCCCTGCGCCTTGTCGGTAGTCTCGTACCAGTTCTCCTTGACCTGCACGATCAGATTGTGTCTCGTCTGCTCGGCCTCTTCTTGGGCGTCTCTGCCCTTAAGGACCAAATATTGGCTCAGCTGAGCAGTGTCCCAGTTGTTGTAGGGCTCGAGGACGTAGTCGTTCCAGTTCTTGGACACGAGCTCCTCCAAGTCTTTCCGGTCTGCCGGTGTGGGATGGGGAATGCCATGGTCCGACAGCCAGCGCTCGAGCTCGGTCTCGTGCCATTTATTATATACTGCTTCGTGTGTCAGTTGAGTTCTCTTTTCTCGGGATCCCCTTTTCTTCGCCATATCAGGGGTCCCATGAACTTAGGGGCAAAAGGAAACGAACCCGTCTTACTACCTGGGAACCAACTGCTCGCAGCAACGCTCGTGACAGCGAGCCCCACGGCGAGTAGAGCGTTCAGACGCATGCTTGCGGTGTTGAAACGGAACCCAGGATGATATCTTTCTCTTTTGTAGCAGATCACCGGATGAGAAGGACGGCAGTAGCAGTGTGTCTCTGCTCGATTCGGTGTCGAGGAGTGTCTTTAGGTGGGTTTCAAGGGATGGGGAAGCATGAAGTTGAATACCTATCGCATGGATTGATCTATACCATGAAGTAGGAGTAGGAGATGAAATCAGTGGCCGTGGAGATGACGACAAGAGAGAGGCACTTGGAGTGGCGGATAACACAGGAGGTCCTCCCAGGGCGACCATCTCCAAGCCGGTATGTGAGGTAATGGTGCTGCCCGCGTCCCGGCTAATTCTCCATCACGTCACTGCTATGACACCTGAAACTTGGAAATTCAAAGGCGCGCTCGATCTGCTCCTTCCTCGGCTGGTTTGTGGAACTACAACTTCAAGTGAGAAAGAGCTACCGAGTGGAAGAGGTAGCTGGTACGCACGGGGGGGAAGCAGCGACCGCCCTCACTTTCAAGTCACATTGGTCAAATGGATCATTCCATGTTCGGTTCTTTGCCATTGATGAAGCCCTGCAACATGGGGGGCTCCAACACTGTGAGAGTCGCACATCATGCAATCTGTGGTACATGTATTCGATATCACACAATTGATGCACCTGCTCGCCGTGCAACGACCTACTACCTGCTCCGAGGAGGCGATCGATCCCAATTATGACGTCGTTCCGCCCGCCGATGCAAGTCTTGGAATGTGGGGTACCCGCTAGGACAACGGGAAAGTGCTCCGTCTAGCCCCACGCTATCCGTCCTAAATTAGTCACTGTACCTATATCTCCACTAGGTTTGCTTGTGGACACAAGTACAGGATACTTGAAACCTCACCATGCACGGCCAGGATCTCGCGGGGCGGGCGGAGCTCATCCGACATCCGTTGTGGAGCTACCCTGTATGTATGTACGCCATGGACTCCGTTCCGGGCTCAATATGTCCTATTCACGTCAGTCTAGGTCATGAAGGGTTCACAAGTGCAGTGGAATTGGTCACGTCTGGACGGCTCTGCGAATGCTCCATGGTCGATGCCTCTGGCATATGTAGAGGGTTGAGCACACTCCATCCAAGACACCATCACAATGCCAAGCAAAAGGATGATTATTGTGTCTATCACTACCACGTTGAAATCCTGCCGTTGCCCACGTCCGTGTTGTCCGCCGAGCAGGAGAAGGACTCCTCCGATGTTCGAGTTGCGTACTGGTAGAACACCAAAGCACCCGATTACGCGTAGAAGTTGACAGTCTAGAACAATCATCAGCATCAAAGATCGGAAGTTCCAGAGCACCCTTGGGGGAACGACTCACATCCTTCTTTTTGGCTTGCACCTCGGCAATCGCATCGACGTAGTGCTCGTGCCCAATCTCGTTCTTCCCCGACCGGAGGGCGATCATGCCGGCCTCGACACAGACAGCCTTGAGCATGGCGCCGCCGAACTCGTCCGTGCTCCGGGCCAGCTCGCCCCAGTTGACGCCGGGGTTGACCTTCATCTTTCGGGAGTGGATCTTGAGAATCTGGGCCCGGGCTTCTTCGTTGGGCAGGGGGAATTCGATCTTGCGATCTAGACGGCCGGAACGGAGCAGCGCTGGGTCCAGCACATCGACTCTGTTGGTCGCGGCCAGGACCTTGATCCTGTCGTCCGAGGCGAAACCGTCGAGCTGGTTCAGCAGCTCCAACATGGTTCGCTGGACTTCTCGGTCGCCGCTCTTCTCGCTGTCGAATCGCTTGGTGCCGACGGCATCCAGCTCGTCGATGAAGATGATGGCGGGCGCCTTCTCCTTGGCCAGCGCGAAGCAGTCTCGGACGAGCTTGGCACCGTCTCCGATGAACATCTGTACGAGCTGGGGCCCCGCGAGCTTGAGGAATGTCGCTTCCGTCTGGGCGGCGCAGGCCCTGGCCATCAGGGTCTTTCCGGTTCCGGGAGGGCCGTACATGAGAGCTCCTGTAGTGGTAGCCATCTGTGGTCAGCTTCTGCCGTGTGCTTTCTCGTGTCCCTTCCAGCGCCTCTTCGCGCCTTCAAAATCCCCAGCACGTACCCTTTGGTGCCTTGATGCCAATCTTCTTGAATCGGTCGGCCTCCTTCATGGGCCACACAATGGCCTCGACGAGCTCCTCGATCTGCTTGTCCAGACCGCCGACGTCGGTGTACTGTTCCGTGGGCTTCTCATCGACCTCCATGGCCTTGACCCTGCTGTCGTACTCGGCCGGTAGTGTGTCGAGGACGAGGTAGGACTCCTTGTTGACGCCGATCAAGTCACCGGGCTTGAGCTTGTCGGAGTCGACGAGGCCGATGAGCGGCAGGAAGATGGTCTGCCGTGTGGAGGTCTTGATGACGGCGGACTTGCCCACCCGGGTGGCGTCGAGATCGATGTTGGCGCCCTCTTCGGAGGACTCTGCGGTCGGATCGAGGTCGAGCAGCTCCACGACGTTTCCGACGAGGTATGGTAGTTGCCTGATGCTTCCATGTCAGCGCCGCAGCACTCGCGTGTGGGTGTGCCCCAAGATGACTCGAGTTGTTTTGGGGGGAGGGGCGGATCGACTCGCCTGTTGTTGGCAATCTTGTCCATGTTCTCCTTGATCTTCTCGCCCATTGCCGCCTTCTCGTGGGTCAGGCGCGAGAGCTCGCTCTTCATGATGCGAGAGTCATTCTCGAGCAGCCGTTTCCTCGTCTGGATGTCCTGTGTGCTGAGGCTCAGAATCTCGTCGTCGAGAACATCGTCCTTATCCACCCCGGCATCCTTCATGTCGGCGTCGCCATCGGACTGCTTCTTGGAGTTGGCCCTGTCCTGGCGTTCCTTGCGATCGAGGTCATCGAGCTCCTCAAGGGTCGACATGGTGATGGTCGCCTAGTCGGTATTGTTTCGAGAGGTCGGGTCGAGTGGGTCGGGGGTGTCGAAGGAGACAGGGAGGGACCGTGGCCACGGGCTGTTGTGAGGATCGGAGGTAGTGGTACCAAGCGAACGGGAGACGAATGTTGGAAGACGATTGGCAGTGTGGTTGGCGCAGCAGGGCAGTCAATCCGTGAATGAGATCGGCCCTTGGAGCTGCCACTGGTGTGAAGACGTTTGGTAGTAGTAGTTGAGTCGACGCTGCAGGAGTTCCAAGTTGCTGCCAGCAGCTCCAATCGAGGCTTCACGTTGGGAGTCTCTTAGTCGGATCGGAGTCTCACAGTCTCAGCCTGTCGCGCGCAATCACTCTGGATGCCTGCCAACTGACGGCCATCAAGTAGCCCGTATGTACCGGGGGCGCATGTTTTGGCGCGATATGCACCACATGACAAATGAGAGATTACATCGCGATACTTCGAGGTCTGTCGTGCTGCGAGATTCCGATCCCGGAGCGGCGGCTCTTTGATCCGGCCCCTTCGCAGCGGCGCATCGCGAGCAGAAAGAATTGGCTTCAATGGCTGGGATTTGGCTGGATGGCATTCCGCGATGCCTCATTCTCAATGGCAGAGTTGCTGCTGCCGCTGCTGCTGAGTGATCATTTCGGAACACGTGGGTCGTGTGCACATAACCTCATACTCCTTAAGCTGACAACCAACCTTTCACAGAATGACACGCGCACTCTCGCGGACAGCACGAGTCTGCCTCCAGCGCCTGGCATGCGAGGCCTCTGCCCGCCAGCAGGGCGCTTTCGCCGTCGCAGCGCGAGCCCATCGCTTCTCCACCACGACTGAAGCGCATCATGCCTCTCCCTCCTCCTCCTCCTCCTCCTCCGCCGCCGCGGTCGCCTCCTCCTCGATCGGCAGGGCGCCCACCGATCTCGCCCCCGCGACGAGGCCCCCGAGCGCCCGCCCCGTCGACACCCGCAAGAGCCAGCTGATCCGGTCCTACACCTCGCTCCTCCGGACGACCCCGCTGATGCTCTTCTTCCAGCACAACAACGTCACGGCGGTGGAGTGGGCGGCGGTGAAGCGAGAGCTGAGGAAGGCGCTGGCCGCCGTGCCCGTGCCGGGCGCGGACGCGGACGTGCCGGGCGCCACGCCCCTGGACCTCGCGCCGCACGTGCAGCTCCAGGTCATGAGGACCAACATGCTCAAGGTGGCCTTCAAGATCGACGAGTTCTTCGACCCCGAGGCGGCGGCGGCGCTGGCGAGCACGCCGCGGACGTCGAGGGGCCCGCTCATCCACGACCTGTCGATGGCCGCGTACGAGCAGGTCAAGGAGGTCGAGATCCCCCGCGACTCGGCGTTTGCGCAGGTCGAGCCGCTGCTCATGGGCCCCATCGTCGCGCTGCTCATGCCGGCCGTCTCCCCGGCGCATCTCGCGGCGGCGCTGAGCGTGCTGGCGCCCGTTCCTGGCAGGTTCCCCGCGCCGATGAGGAAGAAGAACCCCGGGTACCACGAGCCGATATGCCAGAACGGCCTGGCCAAGCTGCTGCTTGTCGGGGGCCGCATCGAGGGCAAGGTGTTTGACCAGGGCGGTGTCAACTGGGTCGGAGGCATCGAGGGCGGTCTTGACGGCCTGCGGGCCCACCTTGTTGCCGTTCTCCAGGGCGCTGGCCTTGGCCTTACGACGGCGCTTGAGGGCGGGAGCCGCAACGTGTGGCTGACGCTGGAGGGAAGAAGACTTCAGCTGGACGAGGAGGCGAACCCGAAAACCGAGCCCGAAAGCACATCTTGATACTACCTGAAGACTATTGATCGATGATTAAACATACCAAATAGAGGGAGGGCATGGACATGGACATGGACATGGACATGGGCATTGGCAATAGAGGATCCCTCCATGCCTCAAAGCGATGGGGAATTTTTACATCTACGGAATCGGAAAACAGCCGCCCGCAACCAAGACCGCAAGCATCAAATCTGTCTTCCTCTGCCTTCCGACTTTGAAGCATCAGTCAATTCCATGGATTCCATGGATCGATCCTGTTGGCGACTTGGAATGGAGGCTCGGTGAAGATGAAGATGGGGTCGGTCTAACAAAGCGTGATGACGTAGATTGATTGATCAATGATCCATTGGATCCTCTTCCTTTTGAAACATCATCTTCCCCAGAAACCACATTGATTCGACCAATTCCCCCTCTTCGTCGACGCGAGGCGAGACCAGCCAGGGCCCATCTGACACCCTTGCGAGAGCCATCGTCGATATACATATTGCAGTCAGAGGCCCTTTCGAGAAAACATCAATTCAATCTCCTTCAAGTCTCCTCCATCAAATCCCATCCCGGAATAGCGTCCTCCGTGCCTGGCGCATGTCACTGCTCGCCCGGCGCAACGCACGAGTCCATCAAGCCGTGCTGTCTCCTACCATCACCAATCACCACTTTTGCCCTCATCAGCTGAACCGTCATCCATACCTACCTACCTACATATCCAGATTGATCAATCCATCCATCAATCCATCCATCAATCCACCTGCACCTCCATCGCCTCCTCCGAGACGTGCAGATGCTTCGTCAGCTGCCTCATCCCGGACCACCATGCGAACTCCATTGACCCGGCATGCCATGTGATGCTCGATCCCGCGTACTTCTGACTGCGACACAACCTCACTAGCCAGCCCAGGGCCCATCGGACGTCATTCCTCCCCACGATCCGTCTTCCAAATATCGATCTGATCCTAGCATCTCTTTGTCTTCTCTCCCTCTCTTGTCTTTTATCCGACCAGCTTTGCTCTTTTTTCCCCGCCCGTGCGCGGCTCTCCGTGAGAAAGAAAGAGAGAGAGAGAAAGAGAGCAAAGCGCGCTCACCCAACAACCATCCATCCATCCCGAGCCTCGACCTCTCGAAAGCGCATATTCCTCGACCCTCGAACCTCGAACATCACAATACCAGTCGCAGTCGCACGACATCTCCCCCCCCTCCCGCCATGGACTTCGCCCCATACCAGTCCTCCCCCCCCGAGCACTCCCGCGTCTCCCCCATCACATCCCCCCGCGCATCCGTCGACGCCTCCCCCTTCGCCGCCGCCGCCGCCGCCGCCTCCCGCACCCCGCCGCCCCTGCAGCACCCACAGCCCCAGCGCGCCTGGAACGGCCGCGACCTCGACGGCTCCGCCGGCGGGTGGACCTTCTCCGTGTCCGGCTTCGGCGGCGGTAATGGCGCCGGCTTCGCGAGCAGCCGCGGCGGCAGCGCAAACGCCATGCCGGGCGCCTTCCCCGTCGAGATCAGCGAGTTCGACACCAGCCTCGGCCTGAGGCTCGACTACGAGGCTTGCCTGGCCTACTTGGCCCTGCCGCCGCTCGGGGCCATGCTGCTTCTGGTGCTGGAGAAGAACAGCGACTACGTGAGGTAAGGGGCCGCCCCTGCGAAATTCCTTTCCGGAGAGGCTTCGGGGACGTGGGAAGGAAGATATACGGAGTATGGGCTTGGAAGCTCAGTCCGCCCTTTGCGTTCAGGCATGAAGTTCTGACAGAGCTTCGGCGGTCCTAGGTTTCACGCGTGGCAGTCTGCCTTGCTATTCACGGCCTTGATGGTCTTCCACGTCTTGTTTGTCTGGTCGTCCATGTTCAGCTGGATATTCTTCTTCGGAGACATCTTCCTCATCGCCTTCTTGACACTAAAGGCATATCAAGACGCAGAGACTCTAGACAGGTATGGACCACTACGTTCTTCAACATTGCGCATCAAGTGCACCGAGATCAACAAGCAGACTGGCAGTGGCGCTGACAATGTCAATTCCTAAACAGATATGAGGTACCATTCTTCGGAAAAGTGGCGAGCAGGATATTGGATGATGAGTAAAAGGGGCGGACGGACAAGCAGGAACAGAGATACGATATACCCGGGTTTGGAAACCAAACGACTGACTCGAAACCATATACCCCATCCATAATCAAAATGACAAGCGGCGCTCGCCTCCTTCGGCTTCTAAGCTTGACCCAACGTTGATGCAGCTGGTGTACCGCCTCAACTCCCAGGGCCTTTTGGCATCGCTACAATGAGAGTAGCGCTCGGCGACGTCTCGCTCGTCCAAGTAGGTGTCCTCTGGTCCTGGGCTCACCTGGATCTCTTATCTTGACAAAACACCATGGACCCCACACGTGATCGTCGGCCTGTCCGGGAAGACCACCTCCTGGATATCGTTGCCTTCGCCACCAGCTCCCACCTCCAGCCACTTGACCAGCATGTCGTTGCTCTCCTTGGGCTTGATCGACCAATCTCGAGTCCCGACGGTGATGTGCGCCACCCGGTTCGCGCACTCCCAATGGCCCTCGGAGTCAACGAGGCGGACGACGATGGCCATGATGCGCTTATCGAAGACGACCTGTGTTGAAGACGCACGCGTCTCGTCAGCTCATCGCGTACCCTTATACAGCAGCCAAAAGAGGAGGACGACGGGAACGACGATAACTCACCCTCTCCAGAATCACATCGCAGACACCGAGCTTGCCCTGACACCCAGCGTCCGCAAACAATTTATTATACCGCGCCCAGAGCTCCGGGTTCGAACCGGCCGCCGCTCTGTGCATCAGGGTGACGTGGAAACTCTTCTGGATCCTGTTGGTGTATTTCAACTCGTTGTAGAAGAAAGCCTTCTCTGGGTCGACTTCACGAAAGGCCTTGTCAAGCGTAGCATCAATGAGCCCTCGTGAGCGGCCGCCTGGGACTTGGACCGACATGTACTCCAAGACCTTCTTGGTCTGTGGTGCCTGCTGATTAGGCTGCCCCCCACCATCGTTCTTCCTCGGTCCGCGGTCGGGTATCGTATGCCTGAAGTCCGGCTTGTAGTCCAGTGCGATTTCTATTGCCGTATCCAGCTGCTCGGGGCTCGGCATCTCCGGCACGACACCGGGCAGAGACTTGTGGAGTTCAGTGACGACCGTTTCGAGGTTCTGGCGGCTGCCCGCAGTGGGGTCAAGTTCGATTATCAGATCGAAAAAGGTGTCAGGGGCGAGGAGGGCATCGCACGGCTCGAACCTGGTGATGAAGCCCTCCATTACGCCCACGAACTTCTCCCTCTGCGAAGCTGCACGTATCGTCTGATGGTTGTCTCCCCTTTCAAAGACTCGGGCTTGCGTGACGCTTCGGATCTGCTCCATAGAGTCCTCGTCGTGGCGGAAATGCAGGCATACCAGCTTGGCAAACGACATCTCCGTCTTGACGTCGGTGATCAGTTGCTTCCTCTCATGCTTCGCAGTGTTGTTACGATCGGCAAAAACGACAGGATGTTTCTTGAGCTCGTCCAAGATAGCCTTAACAAATCGCGGGGGCCGGCCCTTGCCTGAAATGTTGTCGTTTTGGACGTGACCCCAGTTGAACAAGTGAGAGAGGGCGACGGCGAGCGTCGTCTTGCCGCATCCAATGGTCGCCACAGGGGTCAAGATGACGTCCCGGGAAACGCCCATCATGACGACTCGTTCAAACTCCGAGATCTTGGCCGCATCTGTGCCCTTCATGTTCTTGTAAGCCAGGAAATCGTCGCGCAGTCTGATGATTCCATGGTTTCTGTTGTACAGCGATGCGATGCCCGGGTCCTCGATGAGCCGTCTCCTTACGAAGTTCAGGTACTCCGTGGTGATCCTGGCGTGCTTGTGGAACTTGGGTTGTTTGCCGGCAATGAAGGCCTTGGTGCACTCCCTCCACTGTCGATACATGAGGTAAGGCTCTTCGAACTTGTACTTGAAAAACCAGTCGTGGTATGGAAGTGTTGCGGGATCCTCGGACTTTTGACAACGGATGACGAAGCCCTCGACGTCGCGGCCGTTGTAGGCCCCGCTTTTTGCGACGTCTTCGAGGAACGTCTTGACCTCGTCGACTGTGTCTATGACCATAAGGTCGGTCTTCTTGAAGCCCCACTGCTGGGCGAACTCCTGTACCAATGGGCTTGGATATGTCGCAAATTCTGGCAGATTGAGGTTGATGCCGTGTAGGTACATGCCGGCCCTGTCCCCTTCGTAGGCAAGGATGTGCTCCTCGAAGGAGTCATCGCACAGCTCAGCAACAGCTGTGATGTTCCGCGCTCGAAGCTCGCGGGCGAGGTCGGCGGGGGTCTTTCCCATGTCCTCAAGCTGCCTCTGGATGCGCATCTCACCCGCGTGCGCGTGGCTCATCTCTAAGTCGGCGCGGCCGCCTGTAGAGTGCTTGCTACAGACGAGGAGCGTGTCGTCCTCAAGACCGGCAACGAAAATGATGCAGCCGTTCTCCTTGAGCGTCAGCTCATATGGGCCCTTGGTCTTCTGGCCGATCGATTCCCACTTGGTGCTTTTGACCTCGTCGACGTTGAAGAACTTGTCGTACCCCCTGACGGCGATTTCCTGCTCGCCTTTGGCATTCTTTGTCGTGAACAGGCCCCTCGCATACGTGGGAAGGTTTGGCTTTTTGTACTCCCAGTCCCCCAGACGCCAGGATTCGACCTGGATGCCTTCCCTGGACTTCTGAACCTTGAAAAGCGTCTTCTTACAGGTGAATCCCTCGCTCTTCTTGTCTCTCCGACCAGCCTCGAGGCGCTGGACCACCCGTAAGTTGGTGGCCGGATCTTGCTTGACGAACGGCGCGGCCATGATGGGTCGGTCTTGGGAGGGTTCGGTGCTAGCAAATATTTGCGGGTTGCAGCGCTGACCGACGAGATAGTTCAGTCGGTGTTTCTCGTGTAGACCTCGATTGCCGTTGTGTTTCCCTTCGCCCCCTCTGATTAAGACTCTCTGCCGCTCGCCTCTCACGCCTGGACTTTTCGTCTCGAGTCTCTGTGAGTCAGACCGTGATGAGTCCTCTGTGGGCGCAGCCAGCCAGTCGGGCAACGCCGATTGATGTAGACCAACGCACTCTTCCGGAAACGATGCGAATCAGATTGCTGTGCTTCAAAGAATGATGATGTATTTGGCTAGGCAGTCAAGAATGGTGAAGCCTGGCTAGGATGTTGTTGATGCAGAGATGCGAAGAGGAAGCTGAGAATAAATTCTTTTTGAGGGTTTCCATAGGTACCTCTTAATGGAAGG
>NQYQ01000006.1:3726-18051 GCA_003055925.1 Escovopsis sp. Ae720 | reverse complement strand
AACTCGAGATGCTTCAATGCCGGGCTTCTTTCAGCTCTCTTCTACGGAGTACTCGTAGACACATCCAGACTCATATTCTCACAATCAACAAGCTCTACTCTGTAGCTCTCGGACAGAAGAGCAATCGGTCTCTCGAGCATTCTCCAGCACCGAGATCGACGACAAGCCTTATGAATGGGACGGGCGGCGAAATTGCCAGGGCCTGGAAATCCTGCAGGCCGCGTGAGCTTGGACCGTCCAATGGCGGGGTCGATCGATCTCTGGTTCCTGCGGGGGCGATAAGAGACTCGCAAGAGAGAGAAAAATCTGCCCCTCCATGGCCAATTTCAACCACTGGGCTGCAGCGTCCTGGGTTTTCAATCTTGATCTGACCGCACGACATTGATCAAGATCTTGACTCCATTCGACCTTTGTTGGTGCAAGCTGTCTATCTGGTTGAATCGCCCCCGTTCATCCGCTGCAAGTCCAGCGCCTTCTCCCGATCACTTGAATCAAGAGAGTCCCACGGTCACCACTGACCAGCTCCTCCGTGCCTTGCCTTCGAATCACAACCGATACTCCTTGCGCCATGGCTTCGCAAAACCCATTCCTGCTTGCTGCAGACAATCATCCCGCACTCCTGCCCCTGCTCCGCGAGAATCCCGCACTGGCCTCCGCCCAGGATGAGCACGGCTACTCCCTTGTCCACGCCGCCGCGAGCTACAACCATCTCGACCTGCTCCGCACGCTCATTCAAGAGTTCAAGGTCGACGTCAGCATCAGAGACGAGGACAACGAGACCGCGTTGTTTGTCGTCGAGACGCCCGAAGCCGCACAGGCCCTGATCGAGCTGGGCGTGGATGTCAACCACAGGGGCGAAGACGGACTGACGGCTCGGGAGAAACTCGAAGCGGACGCCGAGTTCCCCGAAGTCGTCGCCTACCTCAACTCGATCGAGCCGGCCACCATCCTCAGGGACTCCGCTGCTGAGGCTCTGAGACAGGCCCCCGAGGGAATGAAGATCACGGTCGGCACGATGAACGAGACGGAAAATATCCCCACCGAGGTCGACCCTGAGTTCCGGCGCCGCATCGAAGAGCTCGCTCAGCGCTCCGATTTTGACACCCCAGAGGGTCAGGCAGACCTTCGTAAATTGGTGGAGGAGGCTCTCCTCGACAGGGAGCTAGCCGAAGACCGTAACGTGCGACAGAAGCACGAATAAACGCTCACTCTGTGCTTTTGATCTCCCACGCGATATACTCACCGGGCTTCTCGGGCAGTCGGAGGAACGTCAGCTCATCGCAGCTGCCGACAACGCTCTTGGAAAATGCGGTAGCGCTCAACGCAAGCCACGAGCGAGATGGGCAGCTGGAGACAACCTCGATCAGGAGCTCGCGCAGCCATGCGGAAGGGATGAAGCCCTGCCATCTCAGCATACACACCTGCATCTGGGTACCTGTCTGTTCCCCTGAGGGCGCGCTGTACCGTGAGAGGTAGCTGTCGATGGCATCGTTCGCTGTGACCCGGGGGCTCTGGAGTCGGACAAGCGATAGCCATTCGTACCAGTCCGTTGCGGCCTCTTCGAGGCTCTCTCGGTCGCCTTGGGTCTGGACCTCCGCCGGCAGCTGGAGCGGTATCTGTGGTATTCCGGTGCAGTCCGACAGCTGCGGCACCAATGCCACGCTGGTTGCTGCAAGCCTCTCCAGGATTTCGGGGCTTGAGGCTGAATGAAACGTCAATACTTGGCTTGGGGGGGGGGGAGCACCTTTTTGGATAGACGGGTTGCAGAGACGAACCGGACTTGGAAAGATCATAGAAGAGCCAGGAGAGGTGCTGATTGAGCACGTTTTTGCAAGCGTACATGAGTCGATCGAAGCCTCTCTTTCCCCGCAGCATCGTCGGACTTCTCAGATCATACGAGACTTCTTTTGAAAAGAGTAAATCCCGTCAGCGTCAGGTTGAATGAAAGAAAAAGAAAAGGGGGTCAAGCATACTCCATCTGGGCTTGGAGCCTCGGTTGCCTTTGACGCCGTATGGTTTGCCGTCGAGCCCTGCACGCTCAAACGTCTCCCTGTCGAGGTACATGTCCAATTGTCCTAAATCTGGTGATGAGCTTCCACGAACAGACGCGAGGTGTTTCATAAACCTTACCCTCTCTCAGCGTGAACAGGCTGCTCGTTGTAGTTTTCCCCTCCGACAGCATCAACACATTCCCTGTGACTGATGAGCATCACGAGACTCCAGTCAATGGGAAGTGCTTCCGTCACGAACCTCGTTTGATATACTCTGTCAGGAACTCTGTCTCGAGCACCTGGGCCAATGTCATGGAGATCTTGTAAAAGGACCGGACCTCGCGCTCACTGATCTTGCGACGAACGACCTCATACAAGTCTTGCGGCACGATCAAGTCGACCTTCAAAGAGTGTTAGCCCTGGATCTCGCAACTTCTGCTTTTCTCAAGGTACACTCTACCTTGTGGATGAAGTCGAGTGCAGATATAAGCGTCCAAGGCTTGCCCTTGGTTGGCAGTTGTTTGGGGTCGACATGGGCCATTGTGCCATGGGTGACGAAGCACCTCTGCGACTGGTATATCGATGGCGGCGCATCTGGAAACATGATGTCTGAATATGAGTCGCCTGGCGTTGAGGCTCGCAAAGCTTCCGGCGTTGGAAGAATCGATCCCTCGTGATCGCAAGTTTGTGGCAGATTCAAGCTTGAAGCTCTGCTGAGATCGCCCGCACAGTACGAGATGGGTCCAGGGTGCACTGCACTATCGATAAGGAATTCACCGGAGCATTCGAGGGATCCAGAGTAGAGGAATGATTCAGCTCGTGTGACACGGGAGCATTCGAGGGATAGAGAAGCTTGAGGTTTTTTTTTTTTTTTAAGATCTTCAACAAAGCCGAATCTTCTTCAATACTGACCATGCGATCTTATCTGCAATCGTACCTTAGAGTCACATAGGCATCATGCTCTTGGCTTCAGACTCATTGAATGGATGGATTTTCGGAGACAATTTCCTTATCGCTATCGTCCCGCGCGATAAGCGAGCGCTCGAAATATTTCGGCTCTTTCTTCTCGCACTGTGCGTCCTCAAGCGCTGCTTCATGTTTTCAACTTCCATCGTGATGGCCTCTCGCTGCATATCCAGCATGAAGACGAGGATCAACCCGCCCTGAGACTATCTGTGACTTTTTGCATAGAGCCATTATCTTTGTCTGGGTCTGTTTTATTATTGAGGAGTTCCATCGACATCTCCTTCCTTCCCGAGGTCTTCCGCGAACCCACGAGGTGACTCATGACGCCTTCACACACACAGCGATAGTCTCACTTGGTTTCTATTTTTTTTCTTCAGTGAGAAGGAGGTCTTATACATGCGAGCATCTCACAGTCGTCCATCATGGCGGACAACGTGACCGACTTCATCATCAAGTTCGCCTCGGCGCACGAATCCTTCTGGATCCCCGAGGTCGAGGCCCTCGCCATCATAGAAAACGTCGACCTAAAGGTGTTGCACTACAGCAAAGGGGTAAGCAACTCTCACCCCCAGGCGATCAATGTCTTCTCACCGCAACCCCCCTTTTCACTAACCATCATCTAGTCGCCATTCGTCCTCGTCAGGCTGCCATCCGTAGAGGCAGCCTCCAGGCTCCTCAGGCGCTCTGTCCTCGCCCACTCCATCTACGAGCACTGGGGCACCGGCACCACGCTCGAGCAGCTCCACGAGTCCGTCCGCGCGCAGACGTCCCACCTCTGGCCCCGGCACAAGCACACCTCCTTCAAGTTCATCGTCGACTGCTACCAGGGCGCGCGCACGCACGCCGAGCGCCTCGCCATCATCGAGTCCTTCTCCTTCCTCGGCTTCGACGGGCCCATCCGCATGGCTAACCCGGACGACACCTTCGTCGTCCTCGAGCAGTGGCCCTTCAACAGCGTGCCCAAGGGGACCCGCCGGCCCGAGATCCTCTACCTCGGCCGCCTCCTCGGCATGTCCGGCCGCGACGTCATCCACAGGTTCGACCTCAAGAAGCGCAGCTACATCTCCACCACCAGCATGGACGCCGAGCTCTCCCTCGTCACGGCCAACATCGCGCTCGCCGCCCCGGGGAAGCTCTTCTACGACCCCTTCGTCGGCACGGGCTCGTTCCCCATCGCGTGCTCACACTTCGGCGCCTTCGGGTGGGGCAGCGACATCGACGGGCGCAGCATCAGGGGCGAGGCCGGCGCGAAGAGCCTCGCGGGCAACTTTGAGCAGTACGGCATCAGGGCCAGGCTCGGCGGCACGTTCGCCGCAGACCTGACCAACTCGCCTGTCCGGAGGGACAGGAGACTGTGGGACGGCATCGTCTGCGACCCGCCGTACGGCGTGAGGGAGGGCCTCAAGGTGCTCGGGCTCAAGGACCCCAAGGCCACGCCCTGGCTGGTCGAGCGCGGCGTAAAGGATGCCATGTATGCTGCTCCCCCCCCCCTTCCCCCCCCTTTCTTTTTGGCATGTACATAGACAAACCAGGAGAGCAAAGCGGCAGCTGACGCGGTCCACAGGTCTTCAGACTACATCCCACCCAAGAAGCCGTATAGCTTCCTCGCTATGCTCGATGACATTCTAGCGTTCGCGACAGACACGTTGGTGGACAACGGGCGACTGGCCTTCTGGATGCCGTCAGCCAACGACGAGGAACTAGAGATTCCTATACCCAAGCATCCATCCCTGGAAGTAGTCGCCGTCTGTGTACAAGACTTCAGCAAATGTGAGCACGCCCATGGTTCCCATGCAACAGAGAAAAAAGAAGAAGAAGATATGCTCACCACAGTCACAAGGGTCCCGGAAACTGATAACCTACCGCCGCCGGCTCGACTCCGAAGTATCGGCGTCCGATCTCGAGGCCTATGAGGCCCGCAGAGCAGCCTCCAATTTCAACACAGGCACAACGGCAGACGAGCTCAACCCCTTCCGGCGGGGGTACTTCAAGAAGTTTGAGCTTGACGAGTGAATAGAATTGCCCATATGCCCATGTCTAGGCAACGGCGGCGGCGGCAGCAGCAGCGACATCGCTCGTCTGACGTTCGAGGCCGCCACGCCGCGTTTGTGTCCCATCACATCAGCGCATGTCTAAGTGAAAGATCGCCTGCAGTCTGTCCATATTGCACCATCGTTGCCTCCAGGGGCTCCCTTTCCGTCACCTCAGATAGAGGTTCGCATCTGCCAAAGCCGGCCGTCTCCCGGCAAAATACCATCCATTGATTCATCCCAAGTTGCTCTGGAGCGAGCACTGTCGTTTCGCTGCCCAAAAAGTTCGACCAAAGCAAACCCAGCCCTATCCGCGGAACATCATACCCGTAGAATGCCACCTCATATTGATCGCCAAAATCATGAAACCAATCATTGGTAGTGCTAAACATGCTCATGCGCCTTCCATGATCCAGCCGATACGATGATTGTCAAAGAATGAAAGAGGAAAAGAAAAAGGACGCCTTCCCAGGAATCGTAGGAGAAAGGTGAAACAAGAAACAAGGTAAATAATCCAGATCGATATTATCGGAACTCCATGGCCGTGAAACATCCTCGGTCCGGCACGTGCTTTAACTCCAGCTTCTGGAACCTAGACGACTTGACGTCAGCTTTCGAACTCTTCTGGAATGGATCATCACCAGATTTAGTTTGGCGTTAGCGGGCCGAAGACTCACTTCTCGCTCTTCGAGTGAAAATAGATCCCCTTGACCTTGCCCTTGAGTTGGTTGAAACAGATGTAGTAGAAGCCCTCAAAGGAGGCACCGCTAATTGTGCGAACTCGGTGATCGGGGACCAGAAAATGTTCCTTCCATCTCATGAAGACATGTTCCTTCTGGGCATTGTCAGGGATGAAAACGGGGCCTTTCCGGGCCAACTTGAAGAATGGCCTGAATGGCGAAAACTGGGACCAATGGCTTAAGTCGACGTTTACGTTTGCGCCCCAATCCTCGTGCTGTGTGTAGAAGTTGTATTTCGATCCGATGATTTCGCCCTCGAAGTACGTGGTCAACGTCGGATGGTCCTCGGTCAACCCTGTCTCCTATGTCAGTCGTGATGCCTTACAGCCAAGAAGAGGACAGAAGAGAACGGGGAAAAGAAAGACGGCTTGCCGCTGACCTTGAATTCGCAAATATCCGCAGAGAAAAGATTCGCGCATATCCACATGCTTGATCTCGACCTGGACCTCGTATTCCTGTTTCTCGGAACGCTGCGTGCCGCGGAACTTGCTCCCTGCTCGCAGAAACGACGAAGGGGAGATTGGGATGTTCTGATATCTTGATTAGCTCATGTCGCCTGTGCCAGAGGGATCCGAATCTGATTTACACGTAGGTTGACGGGGTCGTCTCTCCTGCATGGAGTGCCGAAGCCATCGACATCCATTGAGTCGCCCGCTGAGTCGCCCAGGTCCACCGAGGTCGGGGTCAACATCTGTGAGGTGCCAAGGATGGTGGAGGAATCAGGGCTGGAGTCAAGGCATTGGTCGCTGGCTTGGTTCTTGAGAGGCTCGTCGGCGCTCTGCTCGGTCGAGAGTGGAGAAAGAGGCATCGTCCTGGCACTCGCGGAAGGTTCTAGAGAAATGGTCCTGGATCTAGATGGAGGCTCAAGGTTGGCCTGCCCGTCGAGCGTCATGGCATCGTGCGCGTCGGGCCGATCGTGGGAGGGAGTGGACGAAGTTTCCGGAGAAGTGGCTGCGAGCGCTGCTGACCTCTGACGAAGAAGCTCGATCTCGTCCAGGCCTTCTCTTGGGGGATCGGGGGTGAGCCAGGCGTATGGCTGATCGTCAGGACATGTCGGGAAGCTGTACGGAGGTGGCGATGTGGGATCACGAGATTGGTCGGACGAAGGTGTCGGCATCTTGGATTGGACGTTCCAAGGACCAGGAAACAGAGGGTCGAGTCGCAGGGTCAAATGGATTGCCCCAGGAGGTCAGCAACAGCAGCGGTGGGCTAGCCGCGGCTCTGCCTTGTGGTATACGGATATCCCGCCGCCGGTCCAGTCCGCTGAAGCATCCACAGCGCTCGGCCAACGAAAGCACCCCGGATGGGAAGGGCGATGATCAGAGCCCGGTGCGACTTGGGGGAGAGGGAGTCATCAATTCGATACTAGACTCTGCCGTCGACTGTCTGCGGTGGCTCTGCGGTGGGAAGATCGCAGCTTTGGTGGAATCGCTCAAGGAAATCGGGAAGGGCCTTGCAAATCGACAGCATTCATCTCCGGGCCGCAGTACCGAGGAAGAAGGAAGGACTTGAGTAATCGTGTTGACAGAGATTCGTCGGGGCGGGATGGTGAGAAGGACAGAACAAGCAGTAATAGTAGCAGTCAGAGACGATGAAATGTCTTGAGGGACGTGGAAATTCAAATCATGAAGGATGAGGAGAGATGGATGGATGATGGATGGATGGATGGATGGATGAGCGGATGAATGGATAGAGGGACGAGGCTCGGTGATGAAGAGTCTGAGTTGTCTGAGCAGGTCAGTATGCAGGAGACAAGGTGTACTCGTAGGTTCTCGGAGGCGAAGGCTAGTACTCCGTAGCGCTACCTGCTAGATCATAGTAGTGATTCGTTGGAGCGGCACTTGTTGGCAGCTTGGTCAACGAGGAGGGTGGCTTGTGGAAGAGGATCTATATGTGAACCCGTTGCGGGAGGATGGCCTTTCAAGGATGTAAGGCGCGGCAACAGTCGATGGAGGAGGGATCGATTGTGGGGGCACGGAAGTCTAACAGGACATGGCAATCATGGATGAGATGACACCAGAAGTCCAACAAGCAGTGATAGATGCAACTTCAGCTTCAAACTTGCAAGACGCAAATGGAGTCACAAGTTGGAGTCTCTCGATTCTCGTTCTACTCGTAGGTCCTACGTATCACGTGCATCATTGAACGACGATACCCAAATTCAACTGAGGCAAGACCTTCCAGTTGCTGCCGGAGTCGCCTTCCCCGAGTCGATTCGCGGATCCGACAGGCAAGTGCGAAGCATGTAGGACTTGAAGTTCTGCTCCTTCCCATTTCCATTGCAGAGCTGGCAGGACCTGGCAGCGAATGCGCCGCTGGAGAAGCGGAAGGCGTGCCCGGTCCGCTCCAGCCACGGTAAGGCACCCATTTCGTAGGGCTCCCTTGTCGCAGGTCCCATGGCAGGGGAATGCATGTAGCGAACTTGTATCTTTTAGTCCGCATGTCGTGACCATTTCGTCAGCGCCCCACAATTCTCTACATGCATGGGTACCTGTGCGAGTGCGAGTACTAGTACGGAGCCGGACCCGAGGCCTTTGATTCTGCTCTGTCACGTCTCTGCCGGTTTTCGCGATTCATTTGGTGGAATTTCTACGGAGTACTCCATACCGGTAGAGCCATTTTGGTGAAACACCATCGAATCCTGGCCTGTGGCACTGATGAGTGTCGTACTCGTACTCGTATGTACATCTGGATGGGGACAATGCTTTCAGTGATTCGAAAGCCACGGCAGAAAGAGCAGATGCGCCGGCAATAGGTGCGGGGCCGGGACTCCATGTTCCCACTGGCAGCTCCATCTTCTGCCCTTGGCGGACCGAAAGCCGACCGAAAGGATGCCCCAACTCGAGTCCGGGAACCTCCAGCTTCAGCTCAAGTTCTTATGGACGCCCAACCAACGGCCACTCATGTCTTCAGGATTGGCGACTGATGCCGCGATCGACACCAATGGTCATTGGCTACCCGAAGCCTGCCGTTGCCCAATGATTGCTGAGGAGCGAACGGCGGGGAGAGTATGCTCAAGCCCACTGCTCGTCCTCCGTACTCCGTATGAAGTACGGAGTACCGGTAAAGGTAATCGAAGCATCTTATAGGCTTAGTCATCCAGTGCCCTCGTGCTTGTGAGGCGGATGTCACATCTTGAATAGGAATCAAGACGCAAATCCCCTCCCCAAAGTCATAGATCACGGGTAGCAAAGGGTCGTGGCCACAGCAGTCACACGTTGGACTAGCGATGAAGTCTCATTCATACCTTTTCTCATGTTCACCAGGGCTACCATTCTTGAAGCGTCGCTCGCCTGAACCCATGCTCACTTGATTTTCCTCCCGAGACGAGTCTCGTACACCAGGACAAAACCCTCCTTGCATCGTCCAACGTTTCTTCTCGTCGATGTCAATCTCCACATTGCCTGTCGGTGAGAATGGTGAGCATATCGAGACCACTCTCAATTGTGTTCCAGGACTCGTGGCCATCTTGATTGTTTGCGTGATAAGTTCGTGTTCACCTATCGAAAGAGTCGCTTTCTTCATCGGCTCGATCCTCGATCTGACGCTCCCTCGAATCATGAGTCATCCATTGGTGCTTGGGCCGTGTTTTTCCTCTCTTTTCCTTCGCTCCTAAGGGGTATCGATAATCGCTCGTTTCTCGGTCATTGTTGGGTCGTGAATTAGATGGGTTTGATCTTGAAGTGAAGCGCTATCAAGCTGAAGACGAGCGCCTTGAGGTCCTGGACGAGGTAGTAAAAGACTCTGAGGCCCTCGGGGTCGGCGGACTCGGTGACATCGACCAGAGATCCTATCTTGGCCGTCTGGGAGCCGGTCAGCGCCCGCGCGTCACAATCGGAAGTGCATCAATCGGACAAACCTCGAACGAGATGTGGTCGCCTCCCAATCTGATCTCGAGCTCCTGTCTGCCGTCCTTGTTCTTCTGTGGCCACTTGGAGTCGTCTTCCTTGATGATCTCGCTCGTCTTGATGATGCGCTTGATCTCGTCAATCACCGCCGCGCTCACGCACACTGCCGAGGGCCAGCATTAGCAAATGATCCAAACAGGCCTCGAGTCTCGGGTCGGCCGCTTCTGTGTGCGCTGGCCCGCTTACTCTCTTTGCGGATCAGGCTGTCATTTCGATAGTTCGAGTTGTTCGCATATCTCGCGACCGCGCTCCGTCCATCGCCGACGACACGAAAGTCAAACTCTGTGAGAGGAATCCGGCGTTAGAAAAATCGTCCAACGCATTGACGCTGCGCAAAGTCTTCGACGTCGGTGACGGCACCGATGATGCCATACCTAGGAACTCGTGGCCGAACCGGCCCATGTGACCGGAACTGTTTCGTCGCGTCAGTAAGACAGCTAAGGGGGAGAGAAACCACACCAGATCCAAGTCAATGCACTCACTAGTACCGCAGGTAGAACTGGTCGTTGGGGGCCGCCATGATTGCGCTGCTCGTGTCTTGAGGAGAGCTTCGCGGCGTCGTCGTCCCGCGCAAGGCTGGATTGATCAATAGATTCGGATCTTGGATGTTGTCGCAAATGGTGGGGCCCGGCAGAATCGCGGGGCGGTGAGCGTCAGCTGGCGCGATCCATGCACGGCACGGGTCGGGTACTTGGCACACGCGCTGCGATTGTATGGCGACGAAGGTACTTCATTCACGTGATCTGCCGTGCTGTGTCACCACCCGCGAAGACTCGCTACCAGTAAGTGCCACCTGTTCTGGGAGCCCATCCAAGCCATCTCGTGGAGCCAGAGAGCGCCATCTATCGATCCATTGATCCATTGATTCATCATCTCGAGGAGACCCATCCCGACTCTCGGTGACCTCTGCCAGCCTCGGCGCGGAATTGCTGCTGCAGGACAACTCCAGCTCATGGCTCCGACGAGCTGACTGCCTTTCTCGACTCTCCAGCAAAACACCCTCCTTTCCCGGATCGCGATTACCACTCGAGCCCTCGATCGTTCTGCCTCGCTCTCTGGCGCCCCTCTTCCCTCTCCCCTCACTGCCGACGGGACTCGACAAGGCACCCTCAGTGTCAACACTGCGAACGCAATCATTCAGCAAACCACTCCTCCTTAATCAGTCGTCATGTCAGGCTATCTCGAGAACGCGTACAGTCTTGTACACCAGGACAATGCCTCCGACGTGCCCTCCCTCTCGGACCTGCGCATGCAGCTCGAGAAGGGCACCGACGAGAGCAAGGTCGACACCATGAAGCGCATCCTGACCGTCATGCTCAACGGCGACCCGATGCCCTCTCTCCTCATGCACATCATCCGCTTCGTCATGCCCTCCAAATACAAGCCTCTCAAGAAGCTCCTCTATTTCTACTACGAGATCTGCCCGAAGCTCGATGCGAGCGGCAAGTTGAAGCAGGAGATGATCCTGGTCTGGTATGCTGCGGGCATCACCTCGCAAGACTTGGGGGTCGAATGCGGCTGACCAACCTCTCTATAGCAACGGCATCCGAAACGATCTGCAACACCCGAACGAGTACATCCGAGGAAACACATTGCGATTCCTCTGCAAGATGCGGGAGCCGGAGCTCATCGAGCCCCTCCTGTCCTCGGCGCGGTCCTGCCTCGAGCACCGGCACGCATACGTCCGAAAGAACGCCGTCTTCGCCGTCTCGTCCATCTACCTCCACTCGCCCTCTCTGATTCCCGATGCCGCGGAGCTCATCGCTACCTTCCTCGAGGGCGAGACAGACGCCACGTGCAAGAGGAACGCCTTTGCAGCGCTAGCGAGCATCAACCACGACGCCGCCCTCGCCTACCTTGGCTCCGTCTTCGAGGGCATCCCCAACGCAGAGGAGCTGCTGCAGTTGGCTGAGCTTGAGTTCATCCGCAAGGATGCTGTACAAACCCCACAGAACAAGGTATGCCCGGGCTCAGATCTATGGTGGAACGACATCCTCGGCCATGTCCATCCTCAATCCTTTGCCCCTTCTTCGGCTTGTCCTGACAATGCTAGGCCCGATATCTGCGGTTAATTTTCGATCTCCTCGAAGCGAGCACCTCCACAGTCGTCTACGAAGCGGCTTCATCGCTGACCGCGTTGACAAACAACCCAGTCGCAGTCAAGGCCGCGGCCGCCAAGTTCATCGACCTGAGCATCAAGGAGGCGGACAACAATGTCAAGCTGATTGTCCTCGGGCGGGTCGACCAGTTGCGCAAGAGGAACGAGGGCGTTCTGGACGATCTGACCATGGAGATCCTCCGCGTTCTGTCGAGCACAGACATCGACGTCCGAAGGAAAGCGCTCGAGCTTGCCCTGGCCATGGTCTCCAGCAAGAACGTCGAGGAGGTCGTCCTGCTGCTCAAGAAGGAGCTGTCCAAGACCGTCGACCAGGAATACGAGAAGAACAGCGAGTACCGGTCTCTCCTCATACACTCTATTCACCAGTGCGCCATCAAGTTCTCCGAGGTCGCGGCGAGCGTGGTGGAGTTGCTCATGGACTTCATTACCGATTTCACCAACTCCTCCGCCGTCGACGTCATCAACTTCGTCAAGGAGGTCGTGGAAAAGTTCCCCGAGCTGCGAACGACCATTGTGCGCCGTCTTGTGTCGACCCTGGGCGAGGTCCGTGCCGGGAAGGTCTACCGGGGCATCATGTGGATCATTGGCGAGTACTCCGTGGAGGAGAAGGACATCCGAGAAGCCTGGAAGGGAATCCGCGCAAGCCTTGGAGAGATTCCCATTGCTGCCTCCGAGCAGCGTCTCCTGGAGGATCAGGATAGTGGAGAGAAGAGCGAGGAGCAAGTCAACGGCAACTCCAAGCCCGCAGCTCCCACCGGCTCCCGGAAGGTCCTCGCGGACGGCACGTATGCGACGGAGACGGCGCTGACGAGCCAATCGTCTGCTGCGGCCAAGCTCGAGGCCGTCAAGGCCGCCCAAAAGCCTCCCCTGCGACAGCTCATCCTCGACGGCGACTACTATCTCTCGACGGTCCTCGCCTCCTCCCTGGTCAAGCTGGTGATGCGCCACTCCGAGATCTCGGCGGACAAGGCACGAACCAACGCTCTGCGAGCCGAGGCCATGCTCATCATGATCTCGATCCTCCGCGTCGGACAGTCTCAGTTCGTCAAGACGCCGATCGACGAGGACTCGGTGGACCGTATCATGGCGTGCGTGCGCTCGCTGGCCGAGTTCTCGGAGAAGAAGGAGCTGGAGAGCGTGTGGCTCGACGACACTCGCAAGGCATTCCGTGCCATGGTCCAGGTCGAGGAGAAGAAGCGAGCGGTCAAGGAGGCGTCGGAGAAGGCGAAGACGGCAGTCCAGGTCGACGACCTGATCCCCATCCGCCAGCTGTCGAAGAAGAACGCCGGCGACGGCCTCGACGGGATCGAGCTGGACATGGAGCGGGCGACGGGCGGCGAGGGCGGAACCGAGGATCTCTCGTCCAAGCTCAGCCGCGTGGTGCAGCTGACCGGTTTCTCGGACCCCGTGTACGCCGAGGCCTACGTCAAGGTCCACCAGTTCGACATCGTTCTGGACGTTCTGCTGGTGAACCAGACGACGGAGACGCTGCAGAACCTGTCGGTCGAGTTCGCGACGCTCGGCGACCTCAAGGTCGTGGAGCGGCCGACGACGCAGAACCTCGCGCCGCACGACTTCCACAACGTCCAGTGCACCATCAAGGTCTCGTCGACGGACACGGGCGTCATCTTCGGCAACGTGGTCTACGACGGTGCGCACTCGACGGACACCAACGTCGTCATCCTCAACGACCTGCACGTCGACATCATGGACTACATCCAGCCCGCGACGTGCACGGAGACGCAGTTCCGGACGATGTGGACCGAGTTCGAGTGGGAGAACAAGGTCAACATCAACTCCAAGGCCAAGTCGCTGCGCGAGTTCCTGGATCAGCTCATGGCCTGCACGAACATGAACTGCCTGACTCCCGAGGCCAGTCTCCAGGGAGACTGCCAGTTCCTCAGTGCCAATCTCTATGCGCGAAGCGTATTCGGTAAGGAATCATCATCCCTGTTACTATGTTCTCTATTTTTATTTTTTTTTAAGTTTCACCTGTCATGGCCCTCGCTAACCATCTCCTGATAGGCGAGGATGCGCTAGCAAACTTGAGCATCGAAAAGGACGGAGAGGATGGGCCCATAACGGGTTTCGTGCGCATAAGAAGCAGATCTCAGGGCCTTGCTCTCAGCCTCGGCTCCCTGAAGGGCCTCAACAAGATCGGCTCCTCTGCGTGAGGCCTACCAAGCGGCGGCGATTGATGGGTGCAGAAGGGGAGGGATGGTGGAGGGAAGGGGGAGAGTGCGAAAGGGATGCAGAAATGGCAGCCAGTCAATTTGTATTCTGTAGATCTACGATAAACGGTGGGGGGGGGCAAGTTTTTCTTTGGTTTTCGTTTCCTTTCTTTGTTTCTCTTTTTTTTTCTTTTTCCCGGGTTGAATGACGAATGACGATATCTGCATGTTTTGTATTTTTTTCGTTCAATTCCGAGCTCAAGGTGAAAAGGGGGAAGGGAGGGCTCGAAAAAAAAAAGGGGGGGGTGGGAGGAGGCAATGGGAAATGGTCAGGAGTGCTTCTCTCGGAGATGGAAAAAGTCATGATGGGATCAACCTTCATGGAATAAGAAACAGAGGT
>NQYQ01000005.1:1393808-1412418 GCA_003055925.1 Escovopsis sp. Ae720 | reverse complement strand
TAATAATAATAATAATAATAATAATAATAATAATAATAATAATAATAATAATAATAATAATAATAATAATAATAATAATAATAATAATAATAATAATAATAATAATAATAATAATAATAATAATAATAATAATAATAATAATAATAATAATAATAATAATAATAATAATAATAATAATAATAATAATAACCTATTAATAAAAAAAGGATATAAAAAACGTCTATACTAATTAATATAGTAATTAAAAATTAAAAATAACTTTAAATTTAATTTTATTAGGCCTAAATTATCTACTTATAATAGTATAGATCTAAAGTAAATATAATATAGGTAATAATAATAACTAAATAAAAATTAATAATAGAAATTATAAGCTTATAATAAGTTAATATAATAAAAAAGTAGCCTATAGTTTATTAAACTTAAGGCTATAATATAAAGATAGGTTAAAAGTAGTTATTTAATAGTTAGAAAAGTAAAAGTAAGTATATATAAAACTTTAAGATTTAATTTTAAAGGCTAAGTTTACTTAGGCTTAGGTAATAGTTAAAAATTATTATATAATATAAAGGAAAAGTAAGATTAAGCTATAATTATTATAATATTAAAGATAAAAATAATAATAATTATATAAAATAAACTTATTAAAATATATATAATTATATATATAATTATAATTAAATAAATAAATAAGCTAAAGATATATATAATAATAATAATAAAAATATTTATTATTAAAGTTTTAGCTAAAGGAAATATAAAGCTAGTTCTTTTAAGGCTTAAGAGAGAGATTATAATTAAAGGTAGTATTATTTTTAAAGAGTTTTAAAAATAATCTTTAATAGAAATTATTAAGGCTATTAACTATATAATTAGGCCTATAAATAATATAGGTATAGCTAAGTATTTTTAAAGTAATAATATAATAATTATTTTTAAAGGAAATATAAAATAATATATTATTAATATTTAAGTAAAGGCTATATTTAGTTTAAATATAAAATAATTATAATATATTTATTAGATTATTATTAAAGGTATTAGTTTATAAGATATTAATAATATTAATAATAAAGCCTTATTAAAGAAAGTATAAAAAGAAAATAAAAGGGTAATTCTTTATATAGCTATATATTAGCTTTAAAGTATTATAGCTTTATAAATAGTTATAATCTTTAAAGTTAATATTATTTTAAATATAAACTAACTTTATTATAAAGGTTTTTATTTTTAATTATAGCTATATATTATAAAGCTATATATAAAGAAAGTTTATTTAAGGTAATATTATAAATACTTTAAAATAAAGTATATTACTAAGTATTATATTAACTAATACCTTTATAAATAATATAAAGCTAAGATATATAAAGAAAGTAAAAAGTAATACTTAATAAAGATTAAAGGAATATAAATATAATATTATTTATATTAAGGCTTATACTTAGCCTAGTTTTTAAAATGCCTTAAAATATAAATATATTAAAATAAAGTAAAGAAATATTACTTATATTAACTAAAAATATTTATAAAGATATTAAAGTTAATATTATATTAGGCTAATTATTATATAAAATATTAACTAGGTAATATATTAAAGCCTAAAGAGGTTAAAAAATACCTAATAGAATGCCTAAAAAAGGAAACTCTATTAAACTTAATATAAGTCTACCCTTTAATAAACTAATATATATAAATAGTTTCTAAAGCCTTTATAAACCTTCTATATATACTAACTAATAGCCTAATTAATATTTAATCTATCTTTAAGGAAAATAAAAGGCTATAACTTAAATAAATAATATTAATAAAGAGTTAATTATAAGATTATAATAGCTTTAAGCTACTTTTATTTTAAAGTTAATAGTAATTATAATCCTTTACTAAAATATAGTAAAGAATTAGGGCCTTAATAAGTTAGCCTTTTAGAATTAGGCTAGCTATAATATTATAATATTATAAAAAGTAGAAGTTAATAGCTATATAAAAAAGCTAATATATTTAAGTAAAGAGAACTATTACTTAGTATATAGTAATAAATAAGTTATAATATATATTTATAAGAGATATAAAGCTATTATATAGTTAATATAAATATAAAAAGACTAATATAAGGTAAAGTTTTTAGAATAAGGAGTTATTATTTATAATATTTATTATTAAACAGTCATAGCACTAATAGGCATTGAATATAGTATATAAGGTCTTATTATATATAGATTAAAGCTATTATAAAGGCTTAGGGAGGCTAACCACTATTATTTAGTAGTTAGTACTTAAGGCTACTTAATTACCTCTTAGGACTAGGTTATTATTATTCTAACCCTAGATTCTATAATCTTAGCCTTAGCCTTAAGGTATAGCCTATTACCTTAAATTTAGTAATAAAGGTACCCTTTATAATATACCCCCTAAATAATAAAAGTATTTATACTTTCTATTTATATTTAATATCCTTTTATACTAAATTTAATAGTATTAAGGCTTAAAATACCTTTATAATACTTATTATCTTTAAATTATTTATTTTCTAGCTTTATAAGGCTAGTAATACTATTAACTTTAATACCTTTAATATATAATTATATTTTAATTTTTATTAAAAATAAAAGGAATATACCCCTTAATAGCATTTTACCTTCTTTTTACCTTTAGAGTATAGGCTTAATCTAAAATTATCTCTTAATCTTATATACTTACTTACTTAAGCTTTCTTTTTTATCTTTATCTTTATATACTTATTTTTATTATTTTTTATTTTTAAAAAAAGATCTAAGTATATTAGAATATATAGGCTCTTACCTTCTAATCTATAATAGTCTTTATTATTAAAATTAAATACTAATTAATATAGCTACCTATTTCTATAATCTATTTACTATATTTTATAGTCTTTAGTTTAAATATAAGAATCTGCCTTTATTATATTTTTTAATAATTTCCTTAATAATCTAAAGAATTAAAAGAATTAGCTACTTACTGCCCCTTATAATAAGTTCTATCTTATCCTCTTTTAAATACCTTTTTATTAATATTAAATAAACCTTTATATTTTAAATACTAATTAATTCCTTTTTATAAGCTTAGCTTATATAAATTTACTTTTACTTTTTTAAGCTATTAGCGCTTTTATATTTTCTTATAAGGCATTATCTTTTAAGAAGTTTAAGTTTTTTAATAATAAGTTTATTTTATTTTTAGCTATAGTTTATTTTCTTTTTTATAGCTTTTTTTTAAGCGTTTTCTATTAATAATTTTATTCTTAATCTTTAATTTAAAAAATAAATTTCCCTAACTAGTTTATTCTAAGGTTATAAATATACTACTTTTACTCCCTTTATCCCTAAAAATAAAATATTATTAAAGGCAAAGTATAATTATTTATAAAAGTCTTTAGCTAATACTATTATAAATCTTATAATAAAATTAAAGTACAGGTACTCTCTAAAGAATAAGTCTTTAGCTAGTCCTACTAATAGTATAGCTAGAGCTAGCGCTATAGGTACTATACTAGGTAGTAATAGTAATAGTAATAATAATATAAGTCCCTTTTACCTCTAATATAATTATCTATATAATATAGCTATTATTACTAAGGCTATTACTAATATTATTATAAAGGCCGCTACTAATATAGCTATAAAGGCTACTATTAATATTACTATAAAGGCTACTATTAATACTACTATTACTATTACTACTAAAAACTACTAAAAGAACTAGCAGTCTACTAATTAAAAGGCCTTTATAGGGCGCTAGAACCTAGGTAATGCACTCCTATACCTATATATTAGGTATTTTCTTTTTTTTATAGCTAAAAATTATATAAACCTATTATACTATAAAGTCTTTAGCTAATACTCTAAGCACTATATAGAGTGCCTTAAAGGTATTTATAGTAATATATAAGTTTATTTTTATTTATTTTAGGTTTATAATATTATCTTTTATTAATATAAAGAGTCCTTTAAATTTAAAGTTCCTAATTATAAATATACTTAAAGCTTTAGCTATTTAAGACTTTTTAATAAGCTCTTCTTAATTATTATTTTTTATACTTATTATTTTTAATTATAATTATATTTTAATTAATTTTAATTTCTTAGTTAGCTTTTATATAGGCTAAATACTTTAAGAAAATATAAAAAGATAAAAGATAATATTACTTTCTTATCTCTCTTTTAAAGTATATTTCTTTTAGTATTTTAATAAAAGTTATTATTAAAAGGTATTATTTTTATTTAGTATTTTTAAAAAAATAAAAGAAAGCTTTTTAAATTATAAGCTAATAGCTTTAATTTCTTTATTTTTTTTATTTAAATTTATACTTTTTTTATATAATATATTTAGTTTATTTTAATTTAAATTTTAATTTTATTTAATTCTTTATTCTTAGGCTTTAATCTTAATAATCTTACCTAATATATTCTTTATCTTTAAAAATACTTAAAAGTTCTTAAATTACTAATATAATAAAGCTTTTATTAATCTATTAGTTAGTATATTTTTTAAAGGTATAAATTTAAAATTAAATCTACCTTTTTAATATTTTTACTAAACCTATATCCTTTAAATATAAATATACTTAAGTTTAATATTAATCTTTCTAATTTTATTAATTATAAGCTAGATTATTTAAAGGTTATTATAACCTATTTTAAATTTCTTTTTTAAGTTAAACTTTATCTTTTAAAATAATTATAATATTATATATATTTCTTTTATAACCTAATTTAAAGCTAAAAGCTTTACCTTTATATTTAAGGTAATAATAGTCTTTTATTATATTATATTTTATAAAATTAGTTTATTAAATAAAGTAATAATATATTTTTATAATAAGTATTTAGTTTTTTATTACTAATAAAAAAAGTATTATTTAATATAGCTAATATTTATATTTTCTTTAACTAACCTTTATAAAAGATATAAAACCTTTATTAGATATATAAATAAAGTAAGACTTAATTTATAGCTTAATAATAATTATTTTTTAAATTTATTAAAAATCTTAATAAAAAGGAGGCTATATATAAAATATTAGGCCTTATTATAATTACTATATATAATATTAACCTTATTTTCTTTTAATAAAGCTTAGTTAAGGCTTTTATAGCCTTATCTTTATATTTTTAAAGACTAATAGCTAATAGTAATATAAAGGGATATTTTTTTCTATTAATATACTTAAATTAAATGACTATATATTTAATATAGGTTTTTAAGGATAAGAATATTTAATAATTTTCTCTTTTTTTAATAATCTAGATCCTTAGAAACTACTTTATATTACCTTTAATATATATTTTATATTTTTTTAAAAGTACTTAAATTATATAATTATATATAGCCTAGTTTTTTTTATAATATATAATAATAATATTATTAATATAAAAAACTATAAATAAACTTTAATCCTTTATATAAAAAAAATATAATTCTTTATTACTTAATATTAAACTAAGCTTATAAAAGGTATAAAAAAATTTCTTAAATTATAATCTTAGTAAATCTTAAAGCTTATATAATACTTTTAATAGCTAAAGAACCTTATATTATTTTTTATATCTTTTTAATATATTATAAATTATTAGTTTAGCTTTATTATTATATTATATATTTAAAAATATATTCTTAATATTAAATTTCTTAAGTTTAAGATTATAATTAGTTATAATTATAAGTAATACTTAAAATAACCTTATTATAAAAGTTACTATATATATTTTATTAAGTATAGCTAAGTTTTAAAAGTCTTTTTAAATTATAAATAAAGCTTTAAAATATTTAAGGTTATTATTTTTATTTTATTTATAGTTAAAGACTTAATAGGTTAGGATTAGCTTTATATATATTTTATTATAGTTAATAATATTTTATATTTTATTATTTTTAAGGGTAGTATATTTCTTATTTATAGCTTTTATAAATTAATCTTAATAAATATACTATTAAAGCTCTTTTTAGTTATTTAATAGCCTTAAAAGGTCTTTAAAGGTTAGGCTTTAGTCTTTAGCTAATATTTTTTTATAAATAGCTTATTTAATATTAGCTATACTTTATAATATATTAAAAAGAGTTTTATATCTCTTTAGATCTTTAAAGGTTAGATAATTAAGGTATTAGTAGTTATAAAAGGTTATTATTTTAAGTCTTTTAATAATTAAAGCTATTATATTCTTACTTTAAGCCTAAAATTAAGTTTAAGCTAGGTCTTTTAACTTTATATTCTAAACCTTAGATTATAATATTAGTAAAAATACCTTTATATTAGCTTTTATTATAAGTATAAAATTTAATATAAATATAAAAAGATCTAGCTTTATTATCTTTATATTCTTATTTTAGTATTATTAGACTTTAAGATTATTTTAAATAGCTTTAGCTTTAAGTTTTACTTTAAAAATAGCTTCTTTTTACCCTTAGTCTTTTATTTAAATATTTTTAAGTAATTAAATATATTTACTTAGATTTATTACTTTTATAATTAATATAAAGATTTTAAATTAAAGTCTTAAGGCTTTATTTTTAAAGGGTATATAATATTAAAATTAATTTTTATTATAAAAATCTTTTTAAAATTCTTTTTTTTATTTTTATTATATTTAAAGATTATTAGCTTAAGATTATAATTAATATAAAAGTTATAAAAAAAGTTTTATTAAACTTAATATTTTAAGTAATATAAACTTATTTTATTTTAAGGTTTTAAACTTAGAATATATTTAAGGCTATATAGCCTATAAAATAGCCTATATTTACTCTAAGCTTTATTTTAAAGTACCTTTAATATTTAGTTACTTTATAATCCCTTTTTAAGTAATATATTTTATAGCTATATATATAAATACCCTTTTAACTTAGCCTAAGATCTATAAGGCTATCTTAGATCTATATTAGAGTATTCTTTTTATACTAATCTTTAACCTTATATATAAGTAAAATAAATTTATTTTATATAAAAAGGCTTATATTATAAAAAAAAGTAATAGCCTTAACTATTTTTAGCTATAGCTTTACTAAAAAGTATACTCTTTTTTTTATTTTAATTTACTTAATTATAATTTTTTATTTAATATATTTAATAATATTATTAGGCTTATAAATATATAAAGAGATTAGCTTAAAGTTAATTCCCTTTATATTAGCCTATTATTAAAATTATATTTAGCTATAGATTATAATAATTACTTTTTTATTATTTTAGTAAATCTTATAGATTAAAAGCCTATATTACCTTTTTATTTAATATTTAAATTATAAATAAGCTTAAAAGATTATAAATAGGGTTTTATTTAAAAAAGGAATAATATAAGTCTAGCTATTATATTTATTTTTAATTATAAAAAGCTAATAAGTATTATTATATTTAGGTTTATATTTTTAAAGATTTTAATAAATCTACTAAAATAGCCTAATATATTTTCTTTTTAAGGTTTAATAAAAGATTACTTAAAATATATTAGCTTTTATATAAAGCTTAGAATTTAAAAGCTTAATACTTTTAATCTTAATATTATAAATATTTTTAATTAAAGCTTAAAAAGCCTTAGGTTTAAAATACCTTACCTTTAAATATTATAATAATTTATTATCTTTTTTTAATAAAGGTATATTTTTTAATAGCTTTTATTATATAGCTAATATACTTAGCCTAATCTTAAATATATATTTATTTATTAGCTTTTTACTTTTTAAGTCTTTAAAATAAAAAAAAAGAAAAATATATTTAAAAAATATTAAATTATAAGTATACTAAAGCTTTACTAAGATTATATTTAAGTTAGATATTTTAAATTTAAGCTTATAATTAAACCTATCTAACTAAGCTTTAATCTTTTTAATCTTTTTTTTTAAAATAATATTAATATAAAAATCCTTTATAAAGATAATATCTTTAAAGTAAAGGTTTTTTATATTTAATCTATCTAGTCTAATAAGAATATTTTATATAATATAAACTCTTTTTCTAATAATCTTAAAAGTAATTATTCTAGCCTTATAATAATTATCTTTATTATTAGGGATAAATAACCTAGGTTTAAGAAAATCTTAGTTATTAATAAAATAGATTACTTTATAATTATTAAATATTATATTTAATAAAAAAAGATATTTTCCTAGTTTTATTATAATTAAATATATATTAATCTTAGTATTAAAGATCTTTAAGCTAATTATAATTATAAATAATAACCTAAAAAATTTAAGCTTTTTCCCTTTTTAGCCTAAGATAAGGCTTATATCCTAGCTAGCTTTATAAAAGATTTTTTAAAGGTTAGATTAATAGTCTTAGCTTATATTCTTAAAAAGGGTATAACCTTTTAATAAGTTATATTATATAAATATAATAATATATTTAAATATAATTATAATAACTTTATAATATTATAGCTTATATTTATATTAGCCTTTATAAAAGTAATTATATAAAGGATTTTAAGGTTAATACTTTTAATCTTACCTTTAAGCTTTAATACCTTTATAGCCCTAGCTATAGCCTTAATATAAGCCCTTTTTATATTTATAAAATATTTTTAAGTATAGTTTATCTTTTTATTTATAAGATTCTTTATAAGGAAATATAGATTAGTTTTTTAGTCTTTTTTTTTTACTTTTTTATATTTATTTTTTTTTCTTTTCTTTTTTTTTAAGTTTATCTCTTTTAAAAAGAAAGTAATATAAGTTATATATATAAGGCTAACTTAAGCTTAATAGTAAAAAGTTAAATATACTTATTAAAAGTTAAAGAGAGCTTATTATTAAGGTAATTAGTAGTCTTATTAAAGTTAGTTTACTTTCTTTAAGCTTAAATAAAGAAAATATAAGTTCTTATAATAATAAAAATTACTTAACTATTAATTTATTATTAAAATTAAGTAACTTAAGGTTTAGTATTTTATTATAAGTATTTTTAAATTTTTAAATCTAAGATTTAATTTTAATTTTACTTTTTATAGGCTTTTTTAAAGCTTTTTTATATTTTACTTAGACTATTATTATATAAATATAATAGCTAAGTATAAATTAGCTTATAAGTTTCTTTATAATTTAATAAGTAATAAAAGTAAAGCCTTTACTTTTTACTTTTTTTATAATATTATAATAAATATTTATATTAACTATTTAGATTATCTAATCTTATACTTTTAAATATATTAGGCTTTTTTAGATTAAATAAATAAGCTTAGTATTATACTTTTATATATAAGTAATAAAAAAGTTATAAACCTTTTTAGCTTTAATATTATTAAAATCCTTTTAAGTAAAAAATATATTATTTTTAGTTAGATTAAACTCTAACTATTAAAGGATTTAATCCTAATCTAGCTTTTAAACTATAGTTAAAGCTAAATAAGTTAGGTTCTAATAAATATAATAATAAATTTTTTTTTTAGTTAAAAAGGCTTACTTAGTAAATATTCTATAGATACTATTAATACTTAAAAGCTTAGGTTCTTTATAAAGGTTAAAGTCCTTATAAGCCTATTTAAGGTTAACTTTAGGCTAAATCTAATAGTTTAATATAATATTTTTAAGTACTTTTATTTAATTTATTTAATTATTAGATATTTAGAGTTAGGTTTTATTTAAAAATAGGTTTAATAGTAAAGGAGCTATTAATAAAGTTATTTTATTATTATAAGAATTTTATAAAAGAGATTTTAAAAGTAAATTTATAAAAAATAGCTTTAGCTTTAGTAAAATCTTTTAATATAATTAATTATTAGTAAAACTATATAGGCTTATAACTATTAAATAATTATAATACTAATAAATATTAAATATAATATATAAGGTTTTATTATATATAGATTAAAGCTATTATAAAGGCTTAGAAAGGCTAACTATTATTATTTAGTAGTTAGTGCCTAAGGCTACTTAATTACCTCTTAGGACTAGGTTATTATTATTCTAACCCTAGATCCTATAATCTTAGCCTTAGCCTTAAGGTGCAGCCTATTACCCTAAATTCAGTGGCAAGGGTGCCCCTTGTGACATTTATTTAAAGGGTTATAGTATAGAATAGTAGATACTAATATAAAAGATTAGAGTAAGGGTACTATAGCTTTAGGCTATTTTTATAATAGATTAGAACTAATATTATTTAATTTAAAATAAAGAGAAATAAATAATATAAGGGTATAGTAAGTTATTAAAGATAATAAAAAAATAAAAGCTATAGCTTATTATATTTAAAGAAAAGCTAACTTAGATTTAATATAGCTAATAAGATAGTACTATTAACCTTATCTAAGCTATTATTAATTTAAAGATATAATATTAGAAATAAGGGAACTTTATTAGGTTTAATTATATTTTATAAATAGTTTAAATAAAAGTAAAAGTAATAAAAAAAAATAAGGTTATTATAATAATAATTAAATAAAAAAGTAATAGCTATAAAGGCTATACTATAGTTCTAATATAAGGCTTTAAAGAAATAAGATTTATAAAATAAAGAGAAAGTAAAGACTTATATTAGATAAATAGTTAAGTAAATCTAAGAGATAATTAAAAAAGTAATATTAAGGTAAAGGTAAACTAAGGCTAAAGGGTAAAAGGAGAGTTAATAAATATAAAAGGTAGATTAGGCTAATTAAAAGGTAAAGAGGGCCTAAAAAGAATATTTTAAAAGAAAAATATTAGTAATATAAAAAGTAAAGGAAAAGATATTATAGGCCTAAGACTATATTATAATTAAAATAAGAAAAAGTAGCTAATAATAGTACCTTAATAAAGCTATAAGCTATATTAATAGCTTATAAAAGATAGAAAAGTAGGTAAAAGTTTATATTAAGAAAGGGCTAAAGTAAGTAAAGATTTTAGTACTTTAGGTTAAAAGTAGGCTAAAAGTAATAGTAAAAATATATAAAGAAAAGGCTATAATATTAATAAAGAGGTTTTTTTTAATCCCTTTTATAACTTACTATTAAATTAGCCTTTAGTTAGACCTAATATAATAGTAATTATTAACCTTAAAAAAGTCTAATAAGTAATCTAAGCTTTATAATTCTAAAAGGCCTTAAAGGATAATAAAGTTTTTAAAAAAATAATTAAAGTATATAAAAGCTTATTAGTAAAAGTATTAATATAGCTAATTAATACCTTTTTATAACTTAGGTACTATTTATAGTAGTTTTAGGCTATAATTATTAGTATTTTTAAAAAGCTTAGAAAGATTATAAAGTAATAATAAAAAGTAAATATATAAAAACTAATCTTATTACTTAATATAGTTAAAAAAATAATTAAAATAGTTATTATATATTAACTTATAATTATAATAAAAATAAATAGACTTTTATTAAAGGGCTAAATAAATAATTATAAGAAAAGGATTATAAAGATAATAATATAAATAGTTAAGGAAATTATAAAAATAGCCTAAAATTAGTATAAAGTTACTTTACTATTATAACTTAATCTTAAGAGTACTTATAATAAAGTTAATTATTAATAGCTAATATATATAATAATCTTTATATAATAGGTCTAAAGCTTTTTTAAGGTAAGGATAGCCTAGCTTTAGTTTAAAGGTAAAAAGTCCTAGTTATTTAATATTTACTTAAAGGTATTATAAGGCTTTTTATTATTTTTAATTCTTTTTTTCTTTTATATTACCTTTTTATATAAAATACTAAAAGGAAGGCTAAGGCTTATAATAATAGGCTATTTTAATAATATTAACCTTTTTATATATAAAAAAAATATAAAGTAAACCTAATATTACCTTAAGGCTATTTAAGCTATATACTTAAAGTAATTAATAAAAGTTAGATTATATTTTAAATTAAAAAAGAGTAAGCTTATTTACTTTATTAAAGCTTAAAAGGTAAATAAAAGAAAGGTTTAGTTTAAACCTAATAAAATAGCCTTAGTTATATTAGCTTAATTTTTTAGTATATATTTAAATTAGAAATTAGTTTAGATAAAGTATATAAAGATTATTAAAATAAAGGTAAGCTAGCTTTAATATACTTTTTTTATATTTATAGCTTTAGCCTAAGGCTATAAAATAATATAAGTCTAAGAAGTTTATATTAAAGTTATATATAATATATTAGCTTATAAGGCTAATACTTTTTATATAATTATAAAAAAAATAATAAGCTTAAGGGCCTAATAGTAGCCTTTAATAAGGAGTAAATAGGTTACTTTTAGATTATTATAAAGATATATTAAGTAGCTTTAATATAAAGTATTAAAGTTAAGGCTATAGTTCTTTTTTAGACCTTTACTTTAATTATTAGGTTATAAGATTTAAAAGCTAGCTAAAAGGTAGTTTAATTATAAAATAGATTTAAAAAAAGTATATTAAAGTTATTTAATTACTTTAAAAAAAAGAGTATATAGTAAGCTTTAAAATAAAAGTAAAGTAAAGTTATAAAGATATAGAACTTAAAAAACCTTAATAGAAAAAAGGTAATAATATATAATTAATAATATTAGTAAAAAAGTAATAAAGATTAGATATATATAGTCTAAAGGTACTTTAAAAAAGAAGCTATTAATATATAAGATTTATATATAATTATAATCTAAACCTTAAAGGTTTATACTAAGTTATATAAATATAAAAGCTTAATATTTATATAGCTTTATATAAGGAAAATTAGGCTATAAGTATTTCTTTTTTTAAGAAAGGTCTTTATAGTTAATAGCCTAATATACTTTTATAATATTAGCTTAAAAATACTTTAGTACTTATTTATTATATACTTTAATATAAAGAAAGCTAAAAAGAAGCTTAGATTATAAATAATTATAGCTTAAAAGGTAATATTTATATTAAATAATAATTAAATTAATATTAAGCTAATAAAGTAATTTTTATAACTATAATAAATAAAATATTATAAAATAATATAAAGATTAGCCTAAGATTAGGATTATTATAAAAGTAGCCTAAAGTAAGAATAATAACTTTATATTACTAATTATTAAAAAATTAAAAACTATATATATAATTCTATTCCTTTTAGCTTTAATCTTACTTTAGATATAGAATATATATAGCTATTTTTTATTTCTTTTTTTTTAATTTTCTTTTTTTAAATTATAAAGTTACTTTTATAATTAATTACTTATTACTTATTATTACTTTAATAATAAATAAACTTTATTTTATTATTAAAGTAATATAGGGCTAAAGTAAGGGTAATATTAAGAAAAGGCTTTTAGTTTTAGGACTTTTTTTTTTTTATTTTAAGCTTTTAAGGTTAAGGTAGTAAGAGATAGAGAAAGTATATAGCCTTTTTTATTTTTTATTTAAGCTTACTTTATATTTATAATAATCTTTTAAAGTAATATAATAATATAAGTATAAAATATATTTATATTTTTAAGTAAGGTATTATTTATATTATAAAGATTAACTAATAATTTATTAGTTTAAATAAACTATTTTAATATCTTATAAGTTTTAAATAGATTTAATATAATTATAAATAATAAGCTAGCTTTATAAAATATTATAGCTAGCTTAAGGTATAAAGTAATATTAGTAAGGTTATTTTAATTAATAGGCTATAATTAAATTAATAAGAAAAATAAAGATATAATAAACTTAAAATATTAATATATTATAAAAACTTTTTTAATAATAGTAATAAAAGTAGTTTAAAGAGTAAAGGCCTTAACCTTAATATTATAAAATATAGGCTATAAAGTATTAATAAATAAGATTAATATAAAGCTAAAGTAAAGATATTTATTATATAATATATAATAATATTACCTTTAGAGGCCTAATAGGTCTTATAAGGCTTTTTATAATTAGTCTAATTAATATAAAAGAAGCTAGGCTTTTTTTATATATATAAAATATATATAAAGTATAAGAGATTATAAAAGTAAGCTTAGATTAAGTAAGTTAGTTAATTATAAAGCTAATATAAGGCTAAAGAGTAAAAAAATAAATTAAATTAGTAAAAAAAAGGGAAAATATAATAATAATAATAGTAATAATAAAGATAGTAATAAAGGATAGTAAATATAAGTATAGGGTAAAGATAAGTAAAAATAAAAAAGTAAATAATAATAAAAAAAAGAGTAATAAAAAGGATAAAAAAAAAAGAATAAAAAAATAAAAAAATAAAGAAAAGTTAAAGGAAATATAAGGCTTAAAGGATTATATATAGGGAATAAAGTTAAGGCTAATAGGTAAGTATAATAAAAGTAAATAAGGTTTAAGGGTAAGTATAAGTAAGTATAGATATAAGGCTATTAAGATTATAAAAGAAAAAATAAAAGAAAATAAAAGAATAGTTAAAAATAATAAAGGTAGATTTAAAAAGGTAGCTATAAGTAAGCCTTAAGATAATAAGATTAATATATTATTTATATTAGTTAATTATAATTAAATAAGGATTATAACTTAAGTAATATACTAATAATAATATAAATATAATTACTAAGTAATAGGCCTAGGGTATATTTATATAGAACTAAATAATTAAGATTAGTAATTCTTTTTTTAAAATTAAAGAAGTTTAGTAGTTTTATAAATAAGGCTAGATAAATAAATAAAGAAAACTAATATTAATATATAAGTAGAGTAGAGGAGGTTTTTAGCTTATAGTAGGTTTCCTCCTTTAATATTAGAGTAGAAGTATTAGGCTATAAGGACTAGTAATTAAAGTAATATAAATAAATAAATAAATAAATAAATAAATAATAATAATAATAATAATAATAATAATAATAATTAATTAATTAATTAATTAATTATATTATATTATATTATATTAATTAACTTATAAAGGGCCCTAGTACTTTTACTATATATTGTTTATAGTAGAACCTTCTAAGGTAAAAAGTATTATACTTTATATATTACTTTTTTATTAACTTAGAATTATATTAATACTTATATTAAATTTAGCTTTTTTTATTTATTTAAATAGCTTTTTATAAAGCTTACTTATTTATTTTAATTTTAAAGGCTAGGCTTATAATCCTTCTTTTTATTTAATAGTTTCTATTAACTAGGCTAAGGCCTAGCGTTATACTTTTTTTATATTATTAGACTTTCTATAGTAGGTTATAATTTTATTTAGCCATAATTAGCTAATTACTTTATACTTTTAATAATATATTATTTTATTTAATATTATTATAATACTATATAGTTCTTTTATTAATTTTAAGGGATTAAAGTTAAACTATTAAGTTTAATATTATAAGCTATTAATAGCTATAATTATATATATTCTTTAGCTTTTTTAATTAATTAATTCCTTTCTTAGCTATTTAAGCTTATATTTTATTATTTATAGTTATTTTAATTATAAATTAGCTATAAATTAAAAAGCTAATATTATAATTACTTTTATATTTATTATTATAAACTTATATAAATAATAAAAGTATTACTTTTATAGTTTTATTTATATCTTAGCTATTATAAAATAAGCTTAAAATTAAGCTAAATATAATTTATAATAAAGGTAATATATAGATTTTAATTTAATCTTTATAATCATAAAGTAAAATATCTTTTTATAAGAATAAATATTAGCTTTATATTAATTATATAGCTTTTATATTATATAATATTTTATAATATATTTTTCTTTATAATATTAAAAGTATTATTATAAATATATAGCTTTAAAGGAAAGCTTAATTATATATATTTAAAAGTTTAAAACTAATCTTTAATTATAAAGGCTATTAATTTCTTTTATATTTTTAATCTTTAAAATAAAAAATATATACTTAGTATTATTATATTAAGACTATTTTAAAATAGCTTATATAAAGAATATTATTCTTTTTAGCTAATACCTTAATAATTTATTTTTTAAAATTAAAATTTTATATATTAATACTTTAAATAATAATTTATTATATCTTTTAATATAATTTTATATTAAGTTTAAATATTTTTTTTATTTACTTAGCTTTTTTAAAAAACCTTTTTTTATTTTTTTTTAAATATAATAATAATATTTCTTTTTATAATTATTTTATAATTATTATAATATTGCTTTATTAATTATATAATTAATAGCCTTTTTAATATAAATAAATAATTAGTTTTTATATACTTTAAATATAAATAGTCCCTTAATTAATACTTTTTATTTAAAGTATATTAAGAGTTACTTTATAATAGCCTTAATAATCTTTTATAATAAGCTTATAATAATTATAATTTATAACCTTAAGGTTTTAAAAGCTTTTCTTTTATATTTACTTAATTATATATTTAATTTTACTTTTAATAAATATATTAATAATAATATAAGCTTAAAGTATAATCTTATTAATAAGGTTATATATCACTTAGTATATTTATATAAATATATTCTTTAAAACTAATCTATATATATAATTAAATATCTTTCTTTTATATTTTTTAAATTTTTATATATTTTACTTTTTTAGCTTAGCTTTAAAATAGCTTTATAATAGCTTTATAATAGCTTATTATTATTATTATTATTATTATTATTATTATTATTATTATTATTATTATATAGAATTTATTTATTATTTTTTTTAATTAAAAGCCTTTTAGCTTATTAATTTATATTAATAAGTTAATAACATTTATATTTATATTATAGTATTAATATAGATCTATCTTTAGGTTAATTTAACTTTATAGATTTTAATTTTAAGGTTATTTTATATTTTTATTTATTATATAAGTATAGAGGGGTGCTTTTTTATTTTTTAAATTAGAAATAAAAGTAATTAAATACATACTTTTTTAATTAAAAAAACATTTTAATTAAAGGTTTAATTATAATAGAAAAAAATCTAATAATATTATTAAGATTAAAGATATTATTAACTAAGCCTTTAAGGCTAAAGCTAGATTTATAAAGTAAAAATATTATTATTATATTTAAAAATATTCTAAAACAATAATAAAAAATAAAAAATAAGTTAAGGTTATATTTATAAAAATAATATTATATTACTTAAAGTAATTATAAAATAGTATTAATATAAAAATATAAAGAAACTAATTTTAATTTTAATATTAAAAAGATTAAAAAAGCTAATTAACTTTATAAAAAAGGCCTAATATTAAACTTATAAATTTATATTATTAAGCCTTATTATAAATTAATTTTATTTAATAAATTTATTTATATTTATTTATATTACTCTAATTACTAGTCCTAATACCCTAATACTTCTACTCTAACTTTAAAAAAGGAAACCTATTATAAGCTAAAAATCTCCTTTATCTTATTTATATATTAATACTAGTTTTCTTTATTTATTTATCTAGCCTTATTTATAAAACTATTAAACTTTTTTAATTTTAAAAAAAAGATTATTAATTCTAATTATTTAATTTTATATAAATATATTTTAAGCTTATTACTTAATAATTATATTTATATTATTATTAATATATTATTTAAAATAGAATTCTTATTTAATTATAATTAATTAATATAAATAATATATTAATCTTATTATTTTAAGACTAATTTATAGCTATCTTTTTTAGTTTATTTTTATTACCTTTATTTATTTTTTTACTTTTTTATATTCCTTTCTTTATAATCTTAATAGCTTTATATTTATATTTACTTATATTTACTTTTAAACTTTATTTATTTTTTTTATATTTATTTATTAAATTTAACTTTATCCTTTATATATAATCCTTTAAGCCTTATACTTTTTTAGCTTTTTTTTATTTTTTTATTTTTTTATTCTTTTTTTTATTCTTTTTATTACTTTTTTTTATTATTATTTTTTCTTTTACTTATTTTTATTTTATATTTATATTTATTATCTTTTATTATTATTTTAATTATTATTATTATTATTATTTAATTTTTCTTTTTTTTTATTAATTTAATTTATTTTTTTACTTTTTAGCTTTATATTAACTTTATAATTAACTAATTTACTTAATTTAAGCTTATTTTTATAACCTTTTATATTTTATATATATTTTATATATATAATAAAAAGCTTAGCTTTTTTATATTAATTAAGGTAATTATAAAAAGCTTTATAAAGCTTATTAAGCCTTTAAAAGTAATATTATTATATATTATATAATAAATATTTTTATTTTAACTTTATATTAATTTTATTTATTAATACTTTATAACTTATATTTTATAATATTAAGGTTAAGGCTTTTAGTTTTTAAATTACTTTTATTATTATTATTATTAAAAAGGCCTTTATAATATATTAATATTTTAAATTTATTATATTTTTATTTTTTTTATTAATTTAATTATAAATTATTAATTAAAATAATTTTATTAATATTACTTTATATTTTAAGCTAATTATAACTTTAAATAAAGTTAGCTTTTTATTTATAATTATATAAGATTTATTTAAGATTTATAAAATATTAAAATAATTTATTTAAACTAATAAGTTATTAATAAACCTTTATAATATAAATAATACTTTATTTAAAAATATAAATATATTTTATATTTATATTATTATATTACTTTAAAAAGCTATTATAAATATAAAGTAAGCTTATATAAAAAATAAAAAAAGCTATAGATTTTCTATATTTTTTATTATTTTAATTATAAAAGCTTAAAAAAAAAGTCTTAAAATTAAAAGCCTTTTCTTAATTTATTTATTTATTTATTAAAAT
>NQYQ01000005.1:1383423-1393796 GCA_003055925.1 Escovopsis sp. Ae720 | reverse complement strand
TTATTTATATTACTCTAATTACTAGTCCTAATACCCTAATACTTCTACTCTAACTTTAAAAAAGGAAACCTATTATAAGCTAAAAATCTCCTTTATCTTATTTATATATTAATACTAGTTTTCTTTATTTATTTATCTAGCCTTATTTATAAAACTATTAAACTTTTTTAATTTTAAAAAAAAGATTATTAATTCTAATTATTTAATTTTATATAAATATATTTTAAGCTTATTACTTAATAATTATATTTATATTATTATTAATATATTATTTAAAATAGAATTCTTATTTAATTATAATTAATTAATATAAATAATATATTAATCTTATTATTTTAAGACTAATTTATAGCTATCTTTTTTAGTTTATTTTTATTACCTTTATTTATTTTTTTACTTTTTTATATTCCTTTCTTTATAATCTTAATAGCTTTATATTTATATTTACTTATATTTACTTTTAAACTTTATTTATTTTTTTTATATTTATTTATTAAATTTAACTTTATCCTTTATATATAATCCTTTAAGCCTTATACTTTTTTAGCTTTTTTTTATTTTTTTATTTTTTTATTCTTTTTTTTATTCTTTTTATTACTTTTTTTTATTATTATTTTTTCTTTTACTTATTTTTATTTTATATTTATATTTATTATCTTTTATTATTATTTTAATTATTATTATTATTATTATTTAATTTTTCTTTTTTTTTATTAATTTAATTTATTTTTTTACTTTTTAGCTTTATATTAACTTTATAATTAACTAATTTACTTAATTTAAGCTTATTTTTATAACCTTTTATATTTTATATATATTTTATATATATAATAAAAAGCTTAGCTTTTTTATATTAATTAAGGTAATTATAAAAAGCTTTATAAAGCTTATTAAGCCTTTAAAAGTAATATTATTATATATTATATAATAAATATTTTTATTTTAACTTTATATTAATTTTATTTATTAATACTTTATAACTTATATTTTATAATATTAAGGTTAAGGCTTTTAGTTTTTAAATTACTTTTATTATTATTATTATTAAAAAGGCCTTTATAATATATTAATATTTTAAATTTATTATATTTTTATTTTTTTTATTAATTTAATTATAAATTATTAATTAAAATAATTTTATTAATATTACTTTATATTTTAAGCTAATTATAACTTTAAATAAAGTTAGCTTTTTATTTATAATTATATAAGATTTATTTAAGATTTATAAAATATTAAAATAATTTATTTAAACTAATAAGTTATTAATAAACCTTTATAATATAAATAATACTTTATTTAAAAATATAAATATATTTTATATTTATATTATTATATTACTTTAAAAAGCTATTATAAATATAAAGTAAGCTTATATAAAAAATAAAAAAAGCTATAGATTTTCTATATTTTTTATTATTTTAATTATAAAAGCTTAAAAAAAAAGTCTTAAAATTAAAAGCCTTTTCTTAATTTATTTATTTATTTATTAAAATACTCTAGCTAGCTCCCTAAGCCCTAGTATATCTATAGTATATTATTATAGTAGAACCTTTAAAGGAATAAACTATTATATATATATCCTAGCTATATTACTATCCTAGGTTTATATTAGCCCCTTTATAGTATTATTTTTCTAAGTTTATAAGATAACTTCTTTATATATCTTACTTTTTTATTTTAATCTTAAAGGAAGGAAATATATATACCTTTTATTTAGTATATATCCTTTATAAAGGTAGCCTATAGCTATCCTTTTTTTATTATTTTTTATTATTATATAAAAGATAGTTAGAGTATAGCTTATTTAATTATAGTTAATTAACTAATACCCTTTTATATAGTACTTTTAAAGTTAGTATTAATATATCTTTAGGCTTATTATTAGCCTTTTAACTATAAAGCCTTTATATTAAAAGTCTAATTTAGGTATATAACTTATAGCTTAAATTATAAATACCCTTTAATATCTCTTTTATAGGCTTCTTTAAGTAGTTATCTCTTATACTTTAGTTTTAATATAGGCCTAGCGCTAAATTATAATATTAATAATAATATTATTATTATTAGTAATATATTTTTCTTTATTATAATAAATTACTATAATCTATAAAGGTAATACTTTTATACCTTATTTTATATCTTTTATATAATAAAGTAGGATTAGGCTTAGGCTAAATATACTTTTTTATATAGGCTATATTTTATTTAAACCTTTTACTTTATAAAAATTAAGTATTTCTTTTTTTTATTTTAATAAATATTAGCCTTATATTAGCTATATATTACCTATATTATATAATACTTAGTAATATAACCTATTTTATAATATTAATAGTATTAGTAAAGCTAGGCTGCTTTAAAGTAAGGCTTAATAGTATAAACTTATAAGTTTAGTATTAGGCCTTTTTTATAAAGTTAGTTTATATTTTTTACTCTTTTAATCCTTAAAATTAAAATAGTTTTATATATATTTTTATATTAAGGCTACTTTATAGCTATTTTAATAGCTAAGATATTATTCTTTTTAATTACTTTCTTAATAATCTTTACCTTATTCTTACTAATAATATTATAAATATTAATACCTTTAATAATAATTTATTATACTCTCTAATATATAACTATATTAGGCCTAAAGGTAGCCTTAACTTATACCTCCTTTATAAATATCTTTTTAATATTTTTTTTAAATATAATAATAATATCCTTACTTTAGAGCTAATATATAGCTATTATAGCTAGGCTCCTTAGCGCTTAGTTAACTACCTTTTTAATTTATATAAATAAATATTAGTAAAATTCTTTATATATAATTAGGCCTTTAATTAGAACCTTTTATTTAAAGTAAGTAAGTATTTACTTAGCTATTTTAAAAATAATATAGTTATAGGCTATATTAATAGCTATAATAGCTATCTAGCTTTATACTTTTAGCTATATCTCTTTCTTTTATATTTACTTAACTATTTAATAGATTATATTCTAAATAAATATATTATTAGTAATATAAGCTTATATTATTACCTTATTAACTAAAGTATATATAATTATTTATATCTTAATAATAGGGAAGTTCCTTAGGATTACTTTAAAAAATTTAAAAAATACTTTTTTCTTAATATCTATAAATTCTTATATAGCTTATACCTTTAGTTTATCTATAGACTAGCCTTATAGCTTAGGCTAGTCTTATAGTAGTAGTTAGCTAGTCTTAATAAGGTTATCTTTAGTAAAAATTTCTTCTTTTTTTAAGGGCTTATATAATTATATAATATTATTAATTTATATTAATAAGTTATTTATACTTATACCTTTACTATAGGTATAATATAGTATTACTATAGGGTTAATTTGACCCTAAGGAATCCGATTCTAGCGTTATTCTTGGTTTTTTTACCTATTATATATATATAGGGGGGCGTTTTTTATGTTTTTTAATATTAGCTGCCTTTTCTTAATATTATCTTTACTTTAGCTTTATATTACTTTAATAATAAAATAAAGCTTATTTATTATTAAAGTAATAATAAATAATAAATAGCTAATTATAAAAGTAATTTTATAATTTAAAAAGAAAAAAATTAAAAAGAAAAAGTAAAAAATAACTAAATATATTTTATATTTAAAATAAAACTAAAGCTAAAAGACTATAATTATATATATAGTTTTTAGTTTTTAATAATTAATAATATAAAATTATTATTTTTATTTTAAATTACTTTTATAATAATTTTAATTTTAAATTAATTTTTATATTACTTTATAATATTTTATTTATTATAATTATAAAAATTACTTTATTAGCTTAATATTAATTTTATTATAACTCTCTTTTATTTAACTACTATAAAATATAAAAAACGCCTCTTTATATTTATATAATAGGTAAAAACTAAAAATAATATTAGAAATAAATTCCTTAGGGTTAAATTAACTTTATACTAATACTATATTAGATATATAGTAAAGGTATTAAAATAATTAACTTATTAATAGAAATTAATAATATTATATACTTAGCTTTACCTAAAGAAAAAGAAATTTTTAACCTAGGCCTTAGTACCTTATAATAGCTATAATAATATACTATGCCTTAAGGCTATAATAAAGCTAAACTAAAAGCATTTAAAGTATAAGATTCTAATAACTATAAAGATAAAGCTTTTATTAAATTATTTAGCTTAGTTCTAAGAAAAGAGTTTAACTTTTTATTTATAAAATAAATAAAAGTTATATATACCTTAGTTAATAAGGTTATATTATAAACTTAGGCTATTATTAATATAATTATTTAGAATATAATTTAATAAGTAGTTAAATAGCTATAAAAAGATTAACTATTTATAAAGATATAAAGCTAAATAGTAGTAATTATAGGATTAGTATAGGGCCTAATAATAGCTATAAAGGTAGGCCTTTAGATACTCTTTTATTTAAAATAAAAGGTTTTAATTAAAGGGCTAATTATACTTAATAAATTCTAATAATACTTTTTTATAAAGATTAATAAGGCTATTAATTAAGTATTAAAAAAAGAAAGTACTAAAGCTATTATAGCTATATATTAGCTTTAGAGTAAGGATATTATTATTATATTTAAAAAAAATATAAAAAAACTAGCTATAAATAAAGGCTAGGTTAAGGCTATATTTAGACCTAATATAGTTATATATTAGAGAGTATAATAGATTATTACTAAAGGTATTAAAGTTTATAATATTATAAGTAAGGAAAAAGAAAATATTATTAAGGCTATAGTTAAAAAGAATAATATCTTTATTATTAAAATAGCTATAAAATAGCTTTACTATAAAGGCGCCTATTAAATAATATTTATCCTTAATATTAAAAGGGCTAAGAAAGCTAACTAACTTTATAAAAAAGGCCTTATATTAAACTTATAGGTTTATATTATTAAGCCTTATTATAAGCTAATCTACCCTTATTAGTACTTTAAATACTATTAAATAGGATATATTATTAAGTACTATATAGTAAAGGTAATATATAGCTAATATAAAGCTAATACTTATTTAAATAAAGAAAAAGATAAGTATTTAACTATTATAAAGTAAAGGATAAGGCTATAATATTATTTATATAAAGGTATATATTTAGTCTAATTATAATCCTATTTTATTATATAAAAAGTATAGGATTAGGTATAAAAGTATTACTTATATTAGCTATAGTATTTTACTATAGCCTTAATAATAATAATAATATTAGGCTTTATTTTAAGGTTTAGGGCTAATATAATATTAATAAGGGTATTAATTACTAAGTATAAAAAATAGCTATTATTAGGTATAATTAATTATAAGTTATATAATTATTTATAGTCTTAACTATAGATTGTTAAGTTAACTTTAAATAAAAAAGCCTAATAGTTAGAGTAGGCTTAAGCTAAAGGCATTATAGTATTAATCTAAAGGGCTATTATAAGATATATAAGTTAGTTAATTACTTTATAATTAAATAGGACTATAACCTAATCTATAATAAGCTTAATAGTTAGAGAAAGATAGTAAATATAAGGGTAATATAGGTCTACTTAGGCTAGCCTTTATAAAGGAACTTCTAATAAAAAGAAGGTATATAATATAACCTTTCTCTCTTAGGATTAGGTTAAGTAAGTAAGCTATATAGAAAGCCTTACTTATTACTATTAGACTATAAAGCTAGACTAGGGGCTAGTATAAACCTAGTTTAGTAATAGAGTATATAAAAAGCGTAGTAGTTTTCTCTTAAAAAGGTTCTATTATAATTAATAGTATAGGAGTATTAGGGCCTTTAGGGCTAACCTAGAGTAATTTAATAAATAAATAAATAATAAATAAATTAATTTTATTATTATTTAATATAAATATTACCTTATAAGTTATAATTATTTATAAGCTAAGCTTTTTTTTAGCTTTTATTATATTAAAATATATAATAAATAAATATTAAAGTATTTTTAAGCTAATATTATAAAGATATATTAAGCTATTAATTATAAAGATCTTTTTTATACTTATAATTTAATATTTTTTATATAAAGCTATAAAAATATTAAGCTTTTATATTTATATAACTTAATATAAACTTTTAAAGTTTAGATTATAATTATATATAAATTTTATATATTAATAGCTTTTTTTAAAAGTATTTTTAAATTATATATATTTAATTTTTATTTTCTTTTTATTAATATTATTAATTATATATTATTATTATTTTTTATTAAGGTTTTTTAAGTTTTATATTTTTATAACTTTACTTTATTTTTATTTTAAAGCTTATTATATTCCCTTTTTTTTAAAAATATTTAAATAACTTTAATATACTCTTTTTAAATATATTTTATAATTAAGCTACCTTTTAGCTAGCTTTTTAATCTTATAATTTAATAATTAAAGTAAAAGTTTAAAAAAAAACTATAACTTTAACTTTAATATTTTATATTAAAGCTATTTAATATATTTTTATAATAATTTAAAAATAATTTATTTACTTTTTATTAAGGGCTATTATTATACTTTTAAGCTTATTATCTTTTTTAATAATTATTTAAAAGGTATTAGCTTTATAAACTAATATATTATATATAATTTTAATATAAACTTTTTAAGCTTATATTATTTTATAATATTAAGCTAAAGCTATAAATATAAAAAAAGTATATTAAAGCTAGCTTATTTTTATTTTAATAATCTTTATATATTTTATTTAAGTTAACTTTTAATTTAAATATATATTAAAAAATTAAATTAATATAATTAAAGTTATTTTATTAGATTTAAACTAAACCTTTTTTTTATTTACCTTTTAAGCTTTAATAAAGTAAATAAGCTTATTATTTTTTAATTTAAAATATAATCTAACTTTTATTAATTACTTTAAATATATAATTTAAATAGCTTTAAAATAATATTAGGTTTACTTTATATTTTTTTTATATATAAAAAGGTTAATATTATTAAAATAACTTATTATTATAAGCCTTAGCCTTTTTTTTAATATTTTATATAAAAAAATAATATAAAAAAAAGGATTAAAGATAATAAAAAGCTTTATAATACCTTTAAGTAAATATTTAATAGCTAAAACTTTTTACTTTTAAACTAAAACTTAGCTATTTTTATTTTAAAAAAGCTTTAAATCTATTATTTTAAGATTTAGTTTATTTTAAGCTTATATATTATATATATTAATTATTAATAATTAACTTTATTATAAGTATTATTAAAATTAAGTTATAGTAATAAAATAACTTTATATTAGTTTTAAACTATTTTTATAATTTTTTTTAATTATTTATATTATTATTTTTATAAACCTTTTTTTATAATTACTTATTTATCCTTTTAATAATAATTTATTTATTTTTATTTTAATTAGAAGTTAATATATAATAATTATTTTAATTACTTTCTTAATTATATTAAATAATAAAATTAATTTTTATATATTTATTTGTTACTATTACTTTATAATCTTTTTAAGCTTTTTAAAAATATTAATAATTATAATCTAAAACTATTATAAATAATATTTAAGTTATAAAAAATATTAATTAGTTATACTAATATTTTTATTAATAAGCTTTTATATATTTTAATTATTTTATTAAAAACTTTATTATTTTTTAAAGCTTTTTAAAACTATAAAGCTTAATTTATTTACTAAACCTTTTTAAAGTTAATAATTACTTTTATATTAGGCTTAGCTAAAGGCTAGTTTAATAATAAATTATAAAAGAAATTAAAATAAAATCTTTTTATTAATATTATAGCCTTTTTTTATATATTTTTATTAATACTTTTAGCTTACTTTTAATTTAAAATATTAAGATTTTTATTTATTTTAATCCCTTTTTAATATAAACTTTTACTTACTTTTTTATCTTTTATAAGCTATTAATATAATTTATAGCTTTATTAAAGTATTATTATTAGCTACTTTTTTTTTTACTTTAATTATAATATAATCTTAGGCTTATAATATTTTTTTTTATATTATTAGTATTTTTCTTTTATAATATTCTTTTTAGGTCCTCTTTACCTTTTAGTTAGTTTAATTTACCTTTTATATTTACTAGCTCTCTTTTTACTTTTTAGCCTTATTCTACTTTTACTTTAATATTACTTTTTTAATAATCTTTTAAATTTAAATTTAATATAAATCTTTATTTTCTTTTTATTTTATAAATCTTATCTTTTTATAGCTTTATATTAAAACTATAATATAGCTTTTATAATTATTTTTTATTTTTTTTATTTATTATTTTTATTTTTATTTAAATTATAAATAAAATATAATTAAATTTAATAAAATCCTTTTACCTTTAATATTATATTTTTAAATTAATAATAGCTTAAGTAAGGTTAATAGTTTTATTTTATTAGCTATATTAGATTTAAATTAGCTTTTTTTAAGTATAATAAGTTATAACCTTTATCTTTTTATTATTTTTAATAACTTATAATACTTTTATATTATTTACTTTTTTTATTTTAAATTAAATAATATTAATTTTAATTTTTTATAAAAATAATCTATAGCTATAATACCTTTATTTTAATCTTTTATATTAATATTTATTATTTTATATTATAATCTTTTAAATAAATATTATAAATAATAACTTTTTATTTTAAAAAGTTTATTTTATATTAATTCCTTTATATTTATATTAATTATATAATAGCTTTATATCTTTTATAAATATATATAATAATTTATTTATTATTATATATTAAATAATAGTTTTTTTTATTTTAAATATATTAGTTTTTTATATAATTATTAACTTTTATATTTTATAATATTATAATATTATAATTAGCTAAATTTTAAAAAGCTAATTTATTAAAGCTTTAGTTTTTTATTATATTTTAATAAAAGATTATAATTATTATTAACTTTAAAATAAAAGTAATTTAAAGCTATTATAATTTTATAATTAACTTTTTATTAATATTTATTTTTAAAGGTAAATTAAATATTAATTAGGCTATTAATTAATATATATAAAAGGTTTATAAAAGCTTTAAAGATTATTTATATATATTAGTTTATTAAAAAGTAAACTTATATTAAATTTAATAAAGCTTTTTTTTAAGTATTTTATTAAATATTTTTTATTTTTTTAAGCTTTAATATATTATTTAATTAATATTTTATATAATAATTAGCCTAATATAATATTAACTTTAATATTTTTTTTAAATATTTTTAATTAATATAAATAATATTTTTTTATTTTATATTTATATATTTATATTTTAAAGTACTTTTGAAACTAACCTAAATATAAGCTTTAATATAAATAATATTATATTTATATTTTTTTTAATCTTTATTAAATATTACTTTTTATTTTTTTTATATATTTTAGCTTTATATTATTTATAAAAGTATTAAATTAATATAATATTTAATAATATATTTTATTTTAAAGTATTTATAATATTACTTTAAATAAATATTTTTTATATATAGCTTTATAATATATAATTATAATTAAAAATAAAGGCTTTTATAATAAAATTAATTTATATTTAAAATAATATTAATTTTAAAGATTATAATTATTTATAAAGCTATAATACTTTAAGGCTAATATATAGTTATATAAAAGATTATTTTTTTATTTTTTTTATATCTTTTTTAATAAAACTTTATTATTAATATTATTAATATTTTATAAACTAATATTCTTTATAATAACCTAATAAATATATTATAATTATTTTATATTTAAACTAAATATAATCTTTATTTATATATTAATAATATATTATTTTATATCTCTTTTAAAAATAATTATAATATTATTATTTTAAAAATATTAAGCTATATTTATATTATTTATAAGCTTAATTATATAGTTAATAGTTTTAATAATTTTTATTAATAATTACTTTTAGAACCTTTTAAAGATAATATTACCTTTAATTATAACTTCTTTTTAAGCTTTAAAAGGATTAGCTTTATATCTTTTTTAATTAAAACTTTAATAAAAAGTATTATTATTATTATTATATATATTTTTAAGCTATTTATTTATTTAATTATAATTATATATATAATTATATATATTTAAATAAAATTATTTTATATAATTATTATTATTATTATTTTTAATATTTTAATAGCTATAGCTTAATTTTACCTTTTTTATTTTATATAATATATTTTTAATTACTTATTAAGCTTAAAGAAACTTAGCTTTTAAAATTAAATCTTAAAACCTTATATATATTTACTTTTACTTTTTTAATTATTAAATAATTTCTTTTAACTTATTTTTATATTATAGCCTTAAGTTTAATAAACTTAAAGCTAATCTTATATTATATTAGCTTATTATAAGCTTATAATTT
>NQYQ01000005.1:1319652-1380439 GCA_003055925.1 Escovopsis sp. Ae720 | reverse complement strand
TATATAGGAGAGTAAAGCTAGCTAGGTATTTATATAATTTTAGGCTAATAATAAAGTAATATAAAGTATATTATAGTTTCCTTTTAAAAAGGTTTTATTATATTATATTATAGACGTATTAGGCTATTAGATTAGTAACTAGTATAATATAGATAAATAAATAAACTTTTTAAGTAAGTAATTATATAAGGCTTTCTAGCTCTATATAGATTTAAAGGTAATAAATAAGTTTATTATTAAGATTATTTTTAAGTTATTTTTAAAATTATTTTTAAAATACTTTTTTAACTAAGCTTTAATATTTAATCTTAAAGTAAATAATTTATTTCTTATAAAACTCTAATAAAGAAATATTTAATTTAAGAATAAGTTTAATTAAGTTATTATTAAAAGTATAAAATTAAATATAAAAGTATAAATAGCCTAATAAAAAAGAATTTAAGTTTTATCTAAAATATATCTTTATAATCTAAAATTTAAAAAAATTAAGTTTTACTATTCCTTTATTATATAATTACTTTATATTTACTTTATCTTTTAATACTTTTAAAAGGCTTTCTTTAAGTTTTATATTATAATTAATAATAATATAGTATATTTTCTCTTTTAAAGTTAAATTAATTTTAATTAGCCTTTGTTTATTTATATAGCTTAAATTTTATAAAGCTATTAAAAGACTTAAAAGAAATCAAAGTATTTTTAGATATTAGTACTAAAGGTTTATAATAATATATTATAATTAAAATTATAGCTTTTTATTATTTATATTTTAAAAAAACTTACTTTTTAATTAAAGTATTACCTTTTAATTATTAACCTTATTTTAAGAACTATAAAAAAAGATTAAACTATTAAAGATCTAATATAAAGGAAAATATAAAGGTAAAAATTATAAGCTTAAAGGTAGGTTACTAATAAGTTAAAGGTACTTTATAATTATAATATAAAGGTAATAATAATCTTATATAGTTTTTTAGTCTTTCTTTTAATTTTCAAGACTAATCTTTTCTTAATATCTTTAGCGCTACTAATTTATTAGTTTATTTATACCTCCTTACTATTTCTTTATTTATCCTCTACTAATTATTTTATAATTAAATAGGCTTATAATATAATTTATATAAAGCTTAATAGCTAAAAAAGATAATAAATATAAAGGTCATCTAAGCTTATTTAAGCTTATCTTTATAAAGAAACTTAAAATAAAGCAAAAGTATATAATAAAGCTTTTTTAAAAAAGATTAGACTTAATAAATCAGGTAATTATAAAGCTATTTTTACTAATATTAGAGAATAAAGCTAGATCTAAAGGCTAATATAAATATAGGCTAGTAATAGAATATATAAAGTATATAATAGTTTTTTTCCTAAAAAGGTTTTCATTATAATATATTAGTATAAATATACTAATCCTATAGATAGGCAGATCTAGATTTTTTTAAAAAATAAAGGTATAAATTAAATAATTTAACTTAATTTTTTAAATATATTCTTATTTTAAACTTAGCTATAGCTTAGTTTTATAAAATATAGTTTAATTAGTAAGTTTAGAAAAATAAGATCTTTTATAAATTTTTAAGCTTATAAGAATATTTATTAAGGCTTTTTATTAAGAAATAATAAGTTAATCTTTTTACTTTTATTAAAGCTTTAATATATCTTTATATTAAGGTAAATGTTACTTGAAAGAACTTAATTTTAAACTTTATATTTATATAATCTAAATATAAAAGGGTCCTTTTTATTTTTTTATTTTTTTTAAAATTATTAAACTTAATTAACTTTAAATATATATATTAAGACTATTTAAGTTTAGGGTTAATATTATATATAAAAAGTTAATATAAGAATTAGGTATTAATAATTTTTTTTAGATTAGGCTTCTATTCTAGTTAATACCTCCTAATCTCTAAACACTAGGCGCGGAGGTTAGGACAGCATTAAGTCCGCCCTAGCATTCCCTATATACCATAATCTCTTAACGACGCCGCAGACAGACTTGACGCCGAATAATGTTAGCAAACGCCAACCTCACCCCGCGCTACATTATCTGATGTTCAAGCGATGTATGAGGATATAAATCTAGTCGGCTGTCTGGTTGAGAGACTAGCCAGTCGAGTAAGTCCAAGAATATTATCAGTGCGTCACTCTCTACTAACACCTAACCGCCCTGCAGTTGCCTCATCGCACCGGGACCAGCCATCTTCACCACCAAGATGATGACATCCTCAAGATCACTCGAGCTGCAATAGTCGACCTTAGCAATGTCGCTGTCGAGGCCATACTCGATTGTTGCGTTGACCTCCTCCACGAGCTCTCCCATCCATTTGTCTCTGTAATCCATCACCCAACCTATATTCTTGCGTCAGAGCTTTTCGTCCTCGCTCTAGTTGCCGAATGCTGCTCTACGAGGTGGAGAGCACATCAGCGAAACAATGACAAACAGCCTCTCCCGTCCCTTGATGAGCCCCTTGTCACTCGCCTCTTCGATGCTCTGACACGTTTATTGGAACCCATTCCCGAGGACTACATGCTGCCAGCCGAGTCTCTTATGAACCAAGCATCAAGACAAAACGTTGTTGTCCCCCTCTCGGACTGGCGGCCGCAAGAGGCTTTGGACACAAGCGTCGACAGCCAGGATCTTGATTCGTCTCTGGTACAACTTGATGTGCAGATCAAGACAGTGGTTGAGTATATCACGGCATCCAGCTGGTCCCATGCATTTGACCATTTCAGGAAGCACATCTACAATGTCCGTACTACCATCGTCATCGACCCTAGCTCGGATCCTCAGAACTCGTTGCACGAGATTGAGAAAGCCGCGCTGGTAGTCGTGCGGCTCCTCTCATTTTTCTGGGTGGATGGTTGGAAACTTGGAATCATCATACAGGAGATCTGTTCTAGTTATCTCCATTTTCGGAAACCATACCAGAACGCCGTGGCCGCCACTCTACCCTTACTCATCTGTCGATGGATAGATCGTTTCCCTGATGAATTCTTGCATCTCCATCGCACACATAAGAGGTTGGACGGAGGAGCGGACACTCTCTTTGACATGACTCAAACTGTCACAGACAATGGCCGGCGCAAGAGCCTTTTGTTTCCTCTACAGACTACTCTGTTATTCCTGATGCCCGATGTCTTTGAAGTCGCCAGTAACTTGAGAGAGGCCAAGAGCAACAACGTAATAAAGAAAGTCTCCTTCCTGGATTCGTTGAGGAAAGCTATGAGAAACGGCAATGAACAAGCAGGTTATTGCATCATATCGCTGCTTCACTCCACCCGACACGTCGCTGCAGAGAGTGAATTGGCTCTTGTCAGTTACGCCACGGATGTTCACGATGAGTTGAAGGCTGTTGTCTTCTGCACATCGCCGTCGCTTTCTTCTATTCCCTTTGATCAGAAGTTGATTACCTCTGCTTTCATCAGTCTCGCCCACTTGAATCTAGAGAGTTGTGTCGCTACTCTCCTTGATAGCTGCATCTCTCCTTCGGCGCCTCAGAGGTATAAGTTGGGAGTGATACAGGCCTGCTGCTACTTTGCTGGGGAGGCCCATGTTTCTCATTACTGCGAACTGTTCGACAAAATCGCCCCTTTCATGCAAGCGCAACTTGAGGTAGGTCTTGCTGGGTCCCATGGGGGTCTGCCAAACGTTAATCGCTGCTAGGCTGCGAGCGCGAACGCGACTGATCCGTTCAAGGACCTCGGAGTAGAGGAGGTTGAGATAGCTTGTAGCATTCTACAGTTCCTCAAAGCCTCTCCGGCCTCCCTCCTGAACGAGAACGGTAGCCAGACATCGGCATCTAGTTTCTTCAAGCCCTTCTTGCTCTCAGTAGTGTCTAGAAGCAAACCGATTCGTCAAGCAGCAGCAACAGTAGCAGACTGCTTATTCGCAGATCATCCGGAGGCTCTGCGGGTGTTTAGCAAACAGAAGTCGATCTTTCAGGAGTTTCGAAAACAATTTTGGACTCGAAGGTCAGTCAAGCGCCCCTCTAACTGTCTTGCTGCTCACGGGTTTCTAGTTCTGCCTTCCTCGCGGATATTTGCGAAAAAATCGCCTTCAAGGGTCAGCATCTCGAGTTGGTCACCTTGCGTGATTATTTGAAAGCACGTTTGGCGCTTCTCAAACACATTCCGGTTCGTTACAATTCCAATAGAGCCCCAAACCCCCCTGGCCCTCTTTCCCCTCCCTTTGACCCCGGCAAGAAGAAGGAATTTGACAAAGATACAGGGGCTTTCCGAGATCCCAGATGATGTCTCCAATGTCCCCATCGCTTCGTCTAGATTTGAGACGACCCTTTTAGTCTTGCTTTGCTCTGCAGACGTCGATACTTGCCATCTGGTCATATCATGCGTTGGCCTCTTCCTGGACGAATGCTCGTGTGTCAATCAATGCGTTGAGGCAACAGACCCATCTGTTGCTATACTTCGCAATGCGAATATATTTCGGGAAATTGCCTCTCCGGCTTTCCGTTTTACTGGGCTCGTGGCATTCCAGAAGAGGGTTCGAAATCTTTTACGTCTCATGCAGTTCCCAACCTCGGGCATTGTAAATGCTTGGAGAATGGCATTTGACAAATGGCTTTACCTATCAAAGGAGGTCTCGAGTTCCCCAGCGGACCTTGTTGATGAGAAAGTACTTTCTGAATGGCGAAACTTCTCCGGCTTTCTTGCATCACTCGGGGGGGTCTGTTCTGCGGACCAGGCTATCATTCAGGACGAACCAGGTCTCGGGAAATTGCGATGGATCGACCGGACGTCGTCGGAGCTTGCAGAAGAGCCACTGCTTACACGTTATCTGACCTTGAGCATCAAGCTCCTGGCCTGTGAGAATGTCAGGGTGCGCGAAGCTATCAGGGAGATCTTGTCCACTGAGGTGTCTCCGCCGCTTTTTCATTCGCTTTTCAGGGCGCTTGATTCTGAACTTGAAGTCCTGTTCGCAGGTGTTTTGGCCCCCGCCGATGACGACAATTCTCAGGGAAGCGACATAATTTTTGCTCTTCAGGCTGCCTCTTTACTCAAAACCCTGGTAGAGCGTCTTGAGAGCCCTTCACACCATGGCGCCGCTGCGTCTGTTCACCTTGGACTGATGACACTGAATTTCGCCAAATATGTTGACTGCATCGCCGAGAGCGCCAACACCCTGCGCGTGAAGATTCGAGTGTGTCAATTATGTGAAGCTGTCACGAAGAGAAAAGAGCATTTGAATCTTCGAGATGACGTGCGAATCAGGAATCAACTCCTCGAATACACGTTTGGTTGGATAGATCGACCTCGATCCTCTCAGCTAGACAACGGCGGCGCCATTACTCGACAAGACGAGTTTTCTCGAGTTCAAAGGGATCTTGACAAAGCATGTCTGCGATCATTGGCCGATCTGACATTTCGACTACCGTTGCATCCCTCGGATAGCCAGACAGACGCGGGGACGAGTGAGATGAAGTCACAGATGTTTCACACATACTTCAACCGCTTCTTTTCCCTCTTGAATCACGATCCGCCCGAAGCTTTGCATTCAGAGTCATCTTTGACAACAGGGCGGGAGGATCTCATCTCCAACGCTGATCTCGCCATCACCATCTTGTCTAATCTGCTCAGCGCAAATATCGATGTTGGATTGAAACATTCCTTGAACATCGGATATCACGACAATGTTGAGATTCGAACCGCGTTCGTGAAGGTTCTTTACAACATTCTTGTTCAAGGAACAGAATTCAGTAATTTGACAGATATTGCGGTCAATGAAAAGTACGAAGAGTTTCTTGATGTTTGTCTCACCCGACCTTCCCGAAGATCTCGAATTTGCATGCTAACTGTCTTTACAAAGGTGCTTACACAGGATCTCTCCCTCACGATCTCAATGAGTGCAATCTGCCCTAGCAGTGAAGTGGACGAGCTTACGATCTGCCTCTTGACTGTGTTCGAGCAGCGGGGTCTGATCTTCGAGCTGTTTGAAGCCCTCATTAAAGCTGAAATCGAACAGACTGGTATGGCATATATGGTGTCGGTGGTGGCCTTCCGCTGACAATCTAACAGAGACGGAACCAGAAATCCTGCGACGCAACAGCGTTGCCACCAAAATGCTGACCGTCTATGCAAAATGGAAGGGCTCCTCGTATCTTCAGAACACACTGCAGAAGGTCCTGGAAAGACTCATGCTAACCTCACAGGATCTTGATCTCGAACTTGATCCAGCTCGGGTGAGTACTTCGGAGGAGTTGCGAAAGAACTCTCTTCAGCTGCAGATCGTTTCACAAGTCTTTATGGACAACATATGTTCGTCCGCATCGAAAATTCCCGCCTCATTTCGCAGAATATGCAGTATCGTAAGTCAATTACATGTGCTTCGGTGGCATTCGACACAATACTGATTCTTTTCTCAGATCCACGACGCAGTCTTTCCCCGGTTTCCTAATGCAAAATACACTGCGGTCGGAGGATTCATCTTTCTCCGATTTTTTTGCCCAGCCATTGTTGCACCGGAGGTTGAGGGATTGGTTCAGACGGCACCCCCCAAGGAGATGAGACGTGGGCTATTACTCATTGCCAAGATCATCCAAAATCTAGCGAATAACGTGCTCTTCGGAACAAAAGAGTCATATATGTTCCCTCTGAATCTGTTCCTTGTTCAGAACATCCACCACGTAATGGGATTTTTACGCGAGATTTCGGTAAGCATTCCATTCTTCACAGCCGTCTCAATATGAAGACTTAACTTTTCCAGATACCTTCAGATCACATTGAAAGCACTGCCAGCACCAATCTCGTCGATTTTGGTTCTTGCGTGGCACTTCATCGATTTCTTTACGACCACTGGGATCACCTTCGACAGACTCTCATCTCAAAAGAGAGAAGAGAATTTATTCGTTCACCCGTTGAGCATTCTCGCGGTCGATCTCCAGGATTGGAGCCCCTGCGCAATCTCATCACGAATCTTGGCCCCCCTCCATTGGCAATCTCATGGAATCGGCCTTCAATCTCCACCAACCCCCCCCCGGTTTACTCTCAATTTCAAAACTTTATGCTGAGGAATGCTTTTCGCAGTGCCGAGTCTTTCTTGACGTCCAGAGCTGTGTACGATGGTGGTGAAAGCAAGGTAAGGAGACGGCCAGTGAATTGACGAGCACATCATTCATTATTCTGCAGGACGGGCTTTCGATAATCTGCATTATTTTGAGACACGGTGAGACGGAAAATATCGATCATGATACTATGCTCTACTGCTATCTTAAGGTATGGCCACTTCTTTTCTTCCTCCTTATTGAGCGCGTCTTATTCCTTGAGTACTTCGGAAGAAGCCTCAGAGTTTGACACTGCGTTCGTGGCACTTTCCGCAATTCCGACTTCCGGGGGCTGACTTGTCCATCAGATTGCAAGCAGATTATGGCATGAGCCTTTCGGACTGTTCATCGACGCAACATGTTATAGTGGCCGCAATGAACCTCGGGACGACTTTTTCAAATCGCTAGAAGCTCTGACTCCGTCCGAATTATCTCGCAATATCTCCAAAGTCTACGTCTATAACATGAACAGTGCCTTCAAGTGAGTCTCACTATTTTCGATCATATCCATTGGGTCTCGTGAGCGTTCACACTGTGGTCTTACAGGAGATGTTTTCGACGACTCTTGCGCGTCACAACGAAAGCAGACAACCACAATGTCTTTCATCCTAGGAATGTTGACTATCATTTGATAGGTAGTTTGCAAGATCTGCAAACTCATTTCCACCTCAGCCAACTACATCTTCCCAAGGAAACGATAAGTGTGGTTCGAGACACCCGGTATATGTTTCAACCGGTCACCAGGCTGTCTAAGTCCAAAGGCAAGGTCGAGGTTGCCATCAAGGTTGGGAGCCAATTCGTCCAGGTCACGACGATTAAGAAGCAGGAGATATTCTCTGGCCTTCGCCTCTGTAGCACCGTCAATGATATCTTCCGACTGAGCGAGGTTGATGAAGCGGCGACGACAATTCAGACGGATGATGAATCGACCTTTAGCCTCCGTGCTGATGGCGGCAAAATCATCATGTGCTTTACCAGCCCGAAAAAGGCCGATGTACTTCAGACAATCCGGAGTGCCAAAAGCAAATATGGGAAAGATGGCAGGTCGTACAAGTCCTTGGAGCGCTTGATGCGTCCCCAAGATGTACCTGGCACAATTCTCAACCTGGCATTGACCAACATGCTCAGTTCTGATCATTCATTGAGATTGGCATCGTACAACCTTTTAGGGGCGCTATGTCGGGCTTTCAAGTTCGTTGCCACGGCTCGATTACTATGTGCCGCAGGTAAGGAGTCACGTTACGGACTTTTTCAGTCGCTAATATGGGTTCAGATATCTCCGTGCCTATAGAGCCTACAAGGTTCGTCATCGAGATCAGTCAAGCTCTAGCTGAGACTGAGCCTCAACTCACGTCCGATTTCTTGACTGAGTTCTTCGTTGGCTGGGAGAGCTTTCCTGAGGAGCATAAGCCCTTGAGCTTGGCCTACATGGCCCCTTGGATATCTGGCCTCCGATCGCATCTCCTCACAAGTGAGGTGGATGGTGAAAAGGGGAGAGAAAAGGTTGCAGTCCTTCTTCGAAAAGTGATTGATCTGATAGTCTTGGATCAAAGTCTCATGTTCTCTTTGGAGCAATTCGTCTTGCCTCAAATCTCACAGGACGAGGTTCTCCTTGATATCTTCTTGGACGAACTCATGAAGACGGCATTGAACTACGGGACTCAAGAAGATGCGTTATACACTCTCGCTCCCGTGGTTCGAGGCATTGGCACCATCACGCTGAGAGGCAAGATTCTCTCGAGACTGCGTAAAGCTCTCAACCGCTCCTCTCTCCGGCCGACGAGATATCTTCAAGACAATATCGTCTGGTCGGAAATATGCGTTCTCCTGCACTTCTGTCTAGCTCTTTCATTCGACAGTGGTGTGCAATCGCAGCTCTTTCTCCCCGAAATCTTCCACATCGTCACGATGCTGGCAAGCACGGGGGACCAAGGTGTGCGAACGCTGGTATACAAATTGCTCGTCAACTCAATCCATGCGGCCTGCACAACTTTCATCTTGGACGACACCAAGTTGGTCAGACTACGGGCGAATCTCGACTTAATCTGTGAGCCACGCAGCGATATATTCACGTTCTCGACTTCGGTGGTGCGCGACGGGGCCTCGGCTTCCACCACACACGATTCAGGACCAACGTTGACGGCAACCGAAAACTTGGCTGCTCTATTGTTCGAGATTTGCTCCATTGCAGCACCTTCTGTTGATACGCTCAATGTATGGCGATCCCGATGGATGAGTCTGGTCGCAAGTACTGCTTTTCAAAACAACCCCGCCGTTCAACCACGCGCCTTTGCGGTCATGGGCTATCTGGCTCGTGAGGAGGTTGACGACGATCTTCTTTACCAGATACTGGTAGCCTTGAGAAACAGCATCAACCAGTTTGGTGAGGATGGCAATAGCGAGATGCTTGTTTCAATCATCACATCTCTGTCGAAGATGATGGTGAAATTGCCCTCTGCTTCGCGGTACGGACTTCAGCTATTCTGGTTGGCCATGTCGCTGGTGCGCCTGGTCCCATCAGGTCTTTTCAACTGCGCCGCCCAATTTATTGAGGCTGTGTTGACAAATATCGGCACTGTTGGTCATGCTCGAGGCGAGAAAATGGTTCATCTTCTGCTGCAGAGTCGAAGCCAATTGGACAATGCTGCCTTGCCACTCGACAACGCGTACGGCATTTACTTCAATGAGGAAAACTTCCATCATGCAGTCTGCGCTTGCCTCGTGCGCGGCCTTACCGATACAGTCACGAGACTGACAGCCATTCGCGTCCTGAGTTGCTTCTTTGAAATGGCGAACTGGCTGGAGAATACCCCGCGGACTGCTAGTACGGACCAGACAGTACAGGCCTCAGCTTATGTTACCCTCATACAGGCACGAATTTCAGGACAGCAGGATTTGAGAGACGGCTTGTGGATGTCAGGCTTTCAATTCGACAGGATCGGAATCGCAATAGCTTCTGACAGCTGTCATCACATGGCTCAAATGCGCGACCAGGAGCTGCTGCTCATTTCCGCCATAGAGTTGGTTGACTTTCAATATCTGGAGGAATCGGTTCAGGCTCGCAGTCTCCGACGTCTCAATGATCTTGCATCATCACGAAGGCCTGTTTTCAAGCAATTGTAAGTCATCTCAGCCGTAGATGGTCTGAAAAATCCTTCGACTGACAAGCCCTTAGGTGCGGCGCTCTGCCGTCAATTCTCGAGGACATTCTTCTCCATGGGCAGAACTTTATCGCGCTTGAAGCAGCTCACACCCTGATCCATACCATCACGTCTGACGAGGAGTTTGCCGGCGCAATGAGATCGACGAAGCCGCTCACAGAGACCCTGGAGGCGATGGGCTTTGGCGGCCTCTGGCGATCTTCTTACCATGGATTGACGGAAGACGTCAAGGGCGAGTGTTTCGGCTTGACGGAGAAACTCATTGAGGTGAGTCAGCTTGGAGACTTATGTCCTGTTCCCATGTCGAGCTGCCATCTTACTAACATCGGGCCAGTTGATTGTCATATGAAGCACGGTATCCGACTGAAGTGGTGGTTTGTCATGTCTTGATGCGTGACTCTGAAGGCAAACGAAGGGCCAGGGGCCCATTTCCTGCATCGTGGTATCATCAGTTCGTTACTTCTCAGGGCTGGGCCATGAATCGCACTGTCCGCACAAAAGACTCGGCGTTGAGATGTGCCAGGATTCCGAAGCGATTCTTGCAAATGACCCTGCGTGCGCCCTTCCATGTCTTGAGAATGTGCTGGAAAGATGGTCATCGGTCAAAACCTGCGCGATGGATAGTTTGATATAGTACCGAGTAGTAGTAGGTACTACGGAGTAGTAGTATTTGCGGTGTACCGAGGTGCACGACTCAAGTACGAGCACGATTGCGACTTTTGAAGTCAATACTAGGTTGGCGAGAGAATACCCAGTACGAGTACTCCGTACAGTCACAGCAGCTCGTCCGAAAACCTTAATGCGCACTGTGTTCGTACGAGTATGAACCGGTAGCGGCCACAGCACCCGCAGCGGACAATCACATTGAAGCAGGTACTACAGCATCAGATCCTTGCAGATCCTTGGAAGACTGATCATGTACTGGAGCTATCATCCCAAAGGTTCCTGCAGGATCCGAGGGACGCATTTCGACATTCATGCAATGCAATCGTCAAATTGATGGAATGAATTGATTGATTGATTCCTTGCTTGCTTGACCCCTGAAGTTCAACTTGGAGTGAGAGATTGACGATTCTCTATCGATAAGATTAGATAATTGGCACTTTTGTGGTGACTCTGCATTCCACCGCAATGACACGATTACCCGATGTCGGCATGAGGGGTCTTGAGTGGGATTTGGGATACCTTTTAGCGCCCCTCTCGAATCATCCGACACGATTCAAGTGACTGAACAGACTCGTCGATCTGTCCTGGACCTCCGACCTCATCGACTGGATCACCAGGAAAAGGTTCAGTCGCTCATTCGAACTCTACCATGGCAGACACCGAGAGGCCGGGGCCTCATGCGATTTCCATTCTCGGCGAACCCAACATCATCGTCGATCATGCCCTATGGCCTAACCACATCGTTCGGGATCTTCTGGACAACATTCGTTCGACAACATATGTCTTGATTACCGACACCAATCTCTACGGTCGATATGTGCCGTCTTTCGAAACGCACTTTGAAGCAACCAAGACCGATGAGTCGGTCCGTCTGTTGACGTACGCGGTCCCCCCGGGCGAAGCGTCCAAGAACCGGGAGACAAAGGGCGAGATCGAAGACTGGATGCTGTCTCAAAAATGCACCAGGGACACAGTCATCGTTGCCGTGGGGGGTGGTGTCATCGGTGACATGGTCGGCTACGTTGCAGCAACCTTCATGCGCGGTGTTCGATTCGTCCAGGTGCCGACAACGTTGCTGGCCATGGTCGACTCGTCTATCGGAGGCAAGACAGCCATTGACACGCCCATGGGGAAGAACCTGGTGGGCGCATTCTGGCAGCCGCGCCGCGTCTTCATAGACCTGGCGTTCCTCGAAAGTCTTCCCGCGCGGGAGTTCATCAATGGCATGGCTGAGGTCATCAAGACGGCAGCGATATGGAACGAAGCCGAGTTCACCGTGCTGGAGCAAGCAGCTCCCGGGATTCTCGCATGTGTACAGTCTCAAGGCACAGACCGGCTCAAGCCAATTCACGATGTTCTCAAGCGAATCGTCATCGGCTCCGCAGGAGTCAAGGCTGAAGTCGTCTCGTCCGACGAGCGAGAAGGGGGCCTGCGAAATCTCCTGAACTTTGGCCATTCCATCGGCCACGCATTTGAGGCTATTCTGACCCCACAGCTTCTTCACGGAGAGGCCGTGGCAATCGGCATGGTCAAGGAGGCAGAGCTAGCCAGATTCCTGGGTGTCTTACAGCCCGAAGCTGTCGCGAGACTCAGCAAGTGCATATCGGCATTCGGCCTACCCATCTCGCTCCAGGACAAGCGTGTCATCAAACTGACAGCGGGCAAGAAATGCCCCGTCGACACGCTTCTGGAGAAAATGGCAGTCGACAAGAAGAATGACGGGCAAAAAAAGAAGATTGTCCTGCTTGCAGCCATTGGCAAGACCCATGAGCCGAAGGCGAGCGTGGTGGACGATAAATGCATCCGGACGGTCCTTTCGGCATCGATTCGAGTCACGCCTGGCGTGCCTGATAATCTTAACGTCGTCATCACCCCCCCCGGTTCAAAGAGCATCTCGAATCGAGCTCTCATCCTTGCCGCCCTCGGCTCCGGTCCTTGTCGTATCAGCAACCTGCTGCACTCTGATGATACAGAGTACATGCTTTCAGCAATTGCGAAGCTTAGTGGAATGTCGTACTCCTGGCACGACGGTGGAGAGGTCTTGTTTGTCCAAGGAAATGCTGGGCGGCTCGTCGCGAGCAGCGAACCCTTGTACATTGGTAATGCAGGCACCGCCTCTCGATTTTTGACGACGGTCGCTGCTCTATGTTCCTCCAAAGAGTCGGCCCAGTTCACCATTCTCACAGGGAATGCGAGGATGAAGCTGCGACCAATCGGTCCTCTCGTCGATGCGCTGCGTCTGAATGGCGTCAGCGTGGATTATCTCGAACAGGAGAAGAGCCTGCCCCTCCGCATTGGCGCAGCGGGTGGTTTCGAGGGAGGTCTGATTGAACTCGCAGCGACCGTCTCCTCTCAGTATGTGTCCTCCATTTTGATGGCAGCACCGTATGCCAAGAATGCTGTCACTTTGAAGCTCGTGGGCGGCAGGCCAATTTCCCAACTATACATCGACATGACTGTCTCAATGATGCGGTCGTTCGGCATTATCGTCACCAAATCTACCACGGAAGAGCATACCTACCACATTCCACTGGGTGTCTATCAGAATCCCGCCGAGTACACCATTGAAAGCGACGCCAGCTCTGCGACTTATCCCCTTTCTGTGGCCGCCATCACAGGGACCACCTGCAGCATTCCCAACATTGGATCCAAGTCACTCCAGGGTGATGCTCGGTTTGCTGTCGAGGTTTTGAAACAGATGGGCTGCGAGGTTCAACAAACCGATTTCACAACTACAGTGACTGGCCCAAAATCTGGTGTTCTCAAGCCTCTAGCGACGATTGACATGGAGACCATGACAGATGCCTTTCTGACGGCCACAGCCCTGGCCGCTATTGCACCCGGAACAACTCGGATCACAGGAATCGCCAACCAACGCGTGAAAGAATGCAATCGAATTGCAGCAATGAGGAGTCAGTTGGCGAAGTTTGGAGTAGACTGCAGCGAACTCGATGATGGCATCGAAATCTACGGCAAGTTACGAAACGCGCTACAAGCTCCGTCATCTGGTATCCATTGTTTCGATGACCACCGCGTTGCTATGAGCTTTAGCGTCTTGTCGCTTGCTTCGCCTGGCCCAGTCCTTATTACTGAGCGAGAATGTGTTGGTAAAACATGGCCAGGGTGGTGGGATACCTTGTCTGCCTCTTTCAAGGTTGATCTCGAGGGCGTCGACCTCAATGAAGGCCCGAAGGCCGATGCTGGAGCCACAGCGGACGAATCGCGCTCCATTTTCATCATTGGAATGAGAGGTGCTGGCAAATCCACAGCAGGAAAACAAATGGCGAAGATCCTCAACCGGAAGTTCATTGACCTTGATGATGAGCTCGAACGGCGAGCCGGTATCTCGATACCCGAAATGATTCAAGGACCCCGAGGCTGGGACGGATTTCGCCAGGACGAGCTGGCCCTCCTTCGCGACGAGATGCTTTCCCATCCCCGCGATCATGTCTTCTCCTGCGGAGGCGGGATTGTCGAGACGCCAGCTGCGCGGGAGCTTCTGAAGTCCTATGCAGCGAATGGTGGCCCCGTAGTCCTGATCCATCGGGATACCGACCAGGTGGTGGAGTATCTGATGAGAGACAAGTCAAGGCCTGCATACACTACAGAGATTCGAGAGGTCTACCAGCGCAGACGGCCATGGTACGATGAATGCAGCAATTTCCTCTACTACAGTTCGCACACAGAGACGAGCCGAGAGGACACTCCTGATGGCCACGAAGATTTCCAACGTTTTGTTGCCATGATCTGTGGAAAGCTCAACCCCTTGCAAGATGCCATGGAGAAGAGTCACAGCTTCTTTGTGTCTCTCACACTGCCCTGCATCGAGAATGCCATGGACATTTTGCCTCGCATCATTGTTGGGTCCGATGCGGTCGAGCTTCGCGTGGATCTGCTTCAAAATCGAAATCCCGACTCGGTCATGAAGCAGGTATCCTTGTTGCGGTATGCAACCAAGAAGCCCATCATCTTCACCATTCGGAGTGTTTCCCAGGGTGGGAGCTTCCCAGACGATGGAGACGAAGAGCGCTTGGTGCTTTACCGTCTGGCGCTCCGGATGGGGGTCGAGTTCCTTGATGTGGAGTGCACAATGAGCGATGAGACGCTTCAGATTGTGAAAGAATCGCGCGGCCACTCGAAGATCATTGCCTCGCACCACGATCCAGCCGGCGCCCTGTCTTGGAAAAACGCATCTTGGATCTCTTTCTACAACCAGGCACTTCAGTACGGAGACGTCATCAAGCTGGTAGGCGTAGCCAAGCACATGGAAGACAATTTCGATTTGGCGAAGTTCAAAACGAGGATGCTGGCTGCGCAGAAGACACCCATCATTGCACTCAACATGGGCACGGCCGGGAAGCTCAGCCGCATCCTCAATGGCTTCCTGACACCAGTTTCTCATCCAGATCTCCCGTTCAAGGCCGCGCCGGGACAGCTTTCTGCCGCAGATATTCGCCAGGGCCTCTCTCTCATGGGCGAAATTGAGAGCAAGGACTTCTACCTCTTCGGAAAGCCGATTGCTCAATCGCGATCGCCAGCTCTACACAACAGTCTTTTCGAGCACGTCGGTCTACCACACCGGTACCGGCTGTTTGAGACGGACAGAGTCGAGGATTTACTGCATTTACTTCGCGAGCCGGGTTTTGGCGGCGCATCAGTGACGATCCCTCTGAAGAGAGATGTCATGAAGCACGTCGATGTTCTCACGCCAGCGGCCAAGATCATCGGAGCCATCAACACGATCATCCCGTTCAGCAAGGATGGCCAGACGCAGCTTCTGGGTGACAATACTGATTGGAAAGGCATTGTGTTCACGCTCTGCAGGGGTGGCGTCATACAGTCTGACGGAGCCGCCGCTGGCCTTGTCATTGGAAACGGGGGAACGAGTCGAGCCGCTATCTTTGCTTTGAATTCCCTCGGCTTCAGTCCCATATACCTGGTTGGGAGAGACGCAGGGAAAGTGAAGGCTCTCGCCCAAAATTTCTCCTCAGATTTCCAGTTACACGTCCTGGACGGCCAGAACGAGGTTGCACGTCTCGAGAGGAAACCTGTTGTCGGCATCAGCACGATCCCAGCCGACAAGCCCATCGACCCTGCGTTGCAAGACGCGCTCCACGAGCTCTTCAAGCAGGACCCCGCGGAAGAACAGAAACGGATATTGGTCGACATGGCGTACAAACCCCGTCACACGCCCATAATGCAGCTGGCAGAGGCCAGTGATTGGACAACCATTGGTGGTCTGGAGGTCCTCACCTCACAGGGTTGGCATCAGGTATGTCGTGAGACAATGATTATCGGAACAGAGGCATTTTAAGAGCAACGACTGACCACGCATATGTAGTTCAATGCCTGGACAGGCATATCGCCTGATTTTGAGGATGCTCACAAAGCTGTCTTCCAGGACGAATAGACCGCTGATCTCGCGCCATGCCTGAATGAGCGACTTGGTCATCTGCTTCCTACAGAGCCGATATCTTGAGCATTGAATCAATATGTATGCATCAAAATAGGGTCACACAGATTTTGAAGATTTCTTGCGACTCAGAATCAAAAGCCTCATGAGAACACCATCGCAATGTGATAGCTCGTAAATTTGATCTCTCTGTCTGATCATTCGAAGGAAAACACTCGTGTTAGCGTACAAGGTATATACTGTTACAGGTTTTACTCAAATTTTGTCTAGGCCAAAGAAGAAACTGAAGGAAAAGAAAACCAGACATAACGAAACCAGCCCTCGCGCTATATATTTCTTGCCCATACCAATATCCCACAGTGAAACCACGAAGCAGCTGATGAAGAGCCCCATCCGGAACGCGCAACACCGATGATGGATGACAGGAAAGTGCAATGTTGTGATCCTTGCAGGAGTCTAAATGAGCTCCATGCTATCTTTTCAACTCTGCCAAATGGTAAGGAAAAAATCGCAGGACATAAAAAAAAGAGTGGAAGAAAGCAATGTTAAAATAAGGGGGAATAATGGATACAGATGAGGGTTGTCATAATAATACAAAAATTCTGAAACTCTGCAGAGCACTGGCTGGGAGAAGTGATGAGAAGCAGGAATGGAAGGGCGGTGGGTATGTTCCCTTCAAATCCCCTTTCCTGCGATCGTGTCGCAAGTCGTCGTGAACTCCAATCGGGAGAAGAAATTTCGCGCGCGATGCCAGCCCGTGGGAGATGGTTGACAAAAAGAAGTAGACGCAGCCCTAGCTTCATAAGACCTTGAGAGCCCACCATGACAGCAGCTTGTCGTCATTGGCGTCTGAGCAATCCCTGGATCGGCCATGCGATCTGCCAAGATGTCTGAGGGGGCAGCAAGGGCTCGTCAGGAGGCATGACGGAGAGGAATGATGTCAGCGGGGGATGCTTAAATGATCGATGACGTCAACACTTGAGGCTCAGCCAATGAGAGACGCGCAATCAGCGTATGGGCTCCGGGGCCGCTAGAAGATCCACCCCTCGGTGTAGGCGGTGCGGGGACGGGATCTTCAGCGCAAGTTCGTTTGCTCCCGGCCAAAGCCAATGGCCCACCCGACCGCTGTCATGAGAGGGAGGCACCCCAGTTGCACTGCGTTCGAGTACCTTCTCGCTCGAATTTGGAAAAGTGAGAGAACGGTCCCGGCGCCACGTCGCATGATCCAAAAGCTGCGAAAAACCTTGGAAACAGGGGGCCTCTGGAGGTTTCTGGAGGATTGAGAGACAGCCCCGGTCAGCGTCGCCGTTCGCGCCCAGCATGCAGCAATGCGACAATGCGACAATGCGACAAGCCCGCGCGGCATGATGCGAGATTCCGTTGGGCATTATGAGCCACCTCGTCGGCGATGCTTTCCAGGAAGTTCCACGTCAGGGTGGCACACCCTATAGTGTCGCGTCAATGCGTCGGCCCTGCTGAATGTCTTATCCTCGGTGCAAAGGTTGCAGTGTACTTTCTGCTTTCGCGCGTTGTGTATGGTGTCCTCGTGCCTCGTCAGGTCGTAAGGCCGCGAGAAGATCGTGTTGCAGGGCTTGCCAGTGCTGGGGTTGATGCGATTGCACTGATGAGGACCAGCCTGGCTGTTGAGGAGACTCGATGGCATGCCCACCGCGTCTTGGGGGCGAGCACCGCCTCCCAGCGCATGCGTCTGTCGGTGGCCTTCGCGTTTGTGTCTCTGAAGAAGGCCTGGCGTCTCGAATCGCAGGGTACAGCCGTGGTAGGTGCATGTGTAGGTCCCGCCATCGATGCCCATGCTGCCGGGTCGTCCGTGGGGCGCCGGCTGGTTACTGGCCTGAGAGAGGTTCGACTCTCCAGAGCTGCTGGACCGCTGTACAGAGGGCTCCTGAATGGCGCGTGTCTGGGCGACGAACGGATACTGCTGGGGAACCTGGATTGTCGTCGGCAAATGCGAATGGCTGTAGTTCAGGTGGGCGCCATTGGCGAAATGATTGACTGCCGGCAAAACCCCCGTCAATTGCTCGAGGCTGAACTCGGGTGTCTCTTGTGAGAAAAGGGGAAACGGCGCCGCCTCTTCGTCCGCGTCGTTGAACTCGAGCATGGCGTCCTTGGGGGAGATAGTCTGGGGCGTCTTGGACTCAATTTTGCGCTGCTGCTGCTGCTGCTGCATGACTCGCGCATCCTGGCGAGCCTTGTTCTGCTCGCGCATTCTCTGAGCGGAGTTGATTGAGACATTACCCTTCATGGTCCAGCCCTGAGCCGCGGCAGGAGTCAACGGCGAACCATTGCAAAAGGGCGACATGTCTCGAGACACATTCGAGGCGGGCGAGCGGTGGGCGGTGTTAAGGTGTTGAGTGTTGGCGGCGCTGAGCCGCTGGTTGAAGATGTCGTTGGTCGGTAGGGTCGCGACGTTGGCTTGCTGGGAAGGCGAAGAAGACGTGATGGTGAAATTGGGGCTGTACAGCTCGTCCCCGTAGACATCGGTCATTGTCCGGTCCAGCTTGGGCGCGTTGTGACCTGCAAGCCAAGAGATTAAGTCTTCAGTGTCTCGACTTGATGCGCACGGGGAGTCTGTACCTTGTCTTCGCCTCTCCATGGGATCCGCCTCCCCCACTGTTGGAGTGGCCGGTGAGTCACCGGCGATGGAGCTCGCCACCGAAGCTGGATGCGACCGGCTCGAGCCGCTGACAAATTCAGGCGCAGGCAACAAGCTGCGATCCACACGCGGTCTCTGCTTCGGCGCAGGGCCGGGGATCGTCACGGGATAGGCCATCTCGGTGACGGCTGCGCTGTCCAGGTTCTGGTAGGGTTGGTATGACTCGAGGGGCTTTGCGAAGTGATGGTAGAACGATGTTCCGGCACCGTGACTCATACCCATGTCGTTCGAGTGCATGTCCATCATGGCGTCGCCGGAGGCGTCGCTGATGGAAATTTGTGGAGTCGAGAGGTGCTGCTGAAACGGCGAGACGGGCCCGGATGAAGCCAGGGAAGAGAAGGAAGATTCACGTTGGTGTGGGAAACGTCCGAACTTGGAAGAGAAGTGGCCGACGGGTCCCCATGGGTCAGCGTGCATTGAGTCGCCTTGGTATTGAAGGTGCGATGGAGAGTCGGGAGGGAGGAGCGCTGAGATCTCGAAGTCCTGGAGAGGGATGCTGGCAAAAGCTGGAAAGTCGAGAAAGGGCTCTTGCGCGTAGTCGAACGGGAGGCCCTGCTGGTCAGAGTAGAACTGTTGATCTCTGTGAAATTGTTTGTCAAGGTTGAATGTTGAAGCAAAGGATGTCATGTTGAGTACCGGCTGGGAGAGGTCTGTCTTGTATCTGAGATGGATTCCGGGTGGCGACAGTCTAGTATTTAAGCCGGCAGAGCCGGTCCTCGACCGGTAGACACATCTCGAGATATGTTGCTGAGAAGGAGGAGACGCTAAGGGAACAACAACCGGTCCAAGGGTCTGGAGGGGGGGGGTGTGGGGGAAGGGGTGTGCAGATTGGCGGGGGTATGGCTACCAGGAGGGGGGGGGGGGGGTGAGCGCTGACGAGGCAGGCAGCACTTTTGGAGGGTGTGATTTTAGTACTGATCATCAAGGTCATGTATTCTTGATGTATTGATGGATTCAAGTTGACTGCCATGCAGTTGATTGGCCTCACTCAATCAGGTGCTTACCTGATGCGGATCAATCAATTCCAAGACGGACAAGGATTGATTTGCAGGGCTTGCCCGGCCCGGGATGAGCAAGGTACTCGTCGTAGAAAAGAAGAAAAACGGGAGACGCCCTCCACTCTCCCGCCCCCCTCTTCTGAGAAAAAAAAAAAAAAAAAACGGGAGAAAAAAAAAAGGAAAAGGAAAGATAGCAGCAAAAATTCCGAGCGTGAGGCTCCCGCTGCCTGCCATCCCGGTCGCATGTGCTTGCTTTCGTTCATCTGCAAATCCTGTACGTGCATGAGTATGATTCGTACCGAACCAAATTCATGTCTTCCGTCGACAAGTTTGCGGGCCTATTAGTGCAAGCTGTTTCTCCTCAGCTGCAACGTTATTGTAGGGCAGGAAAAGACGGGGAGAAAGGATAAGAGATATTAAAAATAGAAGCGGTTGTCTGCTACTCGTGCCATCCCCGTCGTATCCACTCGCCCCATCTTGTTGAGGCTCATTGGTATCTACTACGAGGACATACTCTGTACGAGTACATCGAGTCAGCTTTGGTAGACTGACCTGAGGCAAAGGATCTCCAGTCTCTGGTACATGTAGTGCGACGATGCGAAGACATTGATGGATTGATCTTGAGCCTCGAGTCCTGTCTGCGTCCGGAGAACAAGACTTCCCCCTCCCTTCCCTCCTCTCTTCCCGCCTTGCAACCCGACAGCTAAAGGGCAGGTGCGCGCCCAACTCGGGGATTCAGATCTTCTCTCCGCGCAGACAGACATCGCTTCTGCCCTGATCAGTGACGACGGACAGCACGCCATTGAGGCCTCTGATCTCGGCGCTCTTCCGCTCAAGGACGCCATGCTGGCCTGTGCTGAGAGGATGACGACGGTGGTAGCTGCCGGTACGTACTGCTACTCCTTCCAGCTACTGGTAGTACCTACATGTGCTCGTAGAGGTACCTGGTAGTGCCTAGTACTAGTACTAGGTAGTAGTAATATTGCGTGCCGTACCTGTAACTTCAATTCAGGCTCATCATCAGTGCAGTTGGTCCCAACTTCAATCCATCAATGGATGGTCGAGTTCCCAAGCCAAGGTGAGGAAGCTTAATGCCTATTGGAGTCAGCTGCGTCAGCAAGGCACAGTCGAGTGAGTCGCAAAGCAGGCGTTGCCGACGTCCGAAACGACGGGGAATTATGGACTTTCCGAGCGCGCTCCGCCTTGAAGTTCCTTGCAGGTACTACTCGTACGAGTACGGAAAACGGAGTACTCCGACCGTACTCCCGCTCTTGTGAGGCTGCTTCGAGAGGTACCACCAATCCGCACCCGAAATAGGAGAGCAACTCGGAGTGGACCGAGGCTGTTCCAATTCCATGGACGGCACTCGGAACTCCCAGAATGATCCATCAATCAACTGGACCTGTACGGCTCGGCATTCAAGCAGTGCGTGCAACTTGAAGCCCGTGCTGGAATGCCAAATTGGTGCCAGACCTCGGTGTTCCCCTCGCGGGCATCTGATTGGCCGCGCCGGCTGCTGATGACGTCTGGCCCTTGCACGATGATCGGGTGCTTTTTGATCTCCATGCCGTGATGGATCGATCCTTGTCGAGCGCATCGAACAGGTGGTCCTCGGGGCAATAGTACGATTACTCGTATGTACTCGTATCAATGTCGTTGGATGACCACAGCATTAGAGAGAGCCGGGATTTGCATCGACCTCGGTGACAGGTTTATGACCGCGCTCGCGATGGATTAATGACTCTTCAATGGATCGCCTAACGAAACTTAGTATGTTGGTCATCGCCCACCACCGTCACTTAGTAGTACTGACAACTTGAAATGACATTGATCCCTATACTCGTACGTACTCCGAATGTACGAGTATTGGTCCGATGACGATTTCGATTTGTACTTGGTAGAGTAGTAGTATTGATGGAGCACGCATTGATGATCCTCGAGCAAAGTCGCAAATCCAATCGCTGCCAGCACATCCTAGCACCGCCAGGTTCTTGACTGCGAGTGTGTATGGAGTGCGAAGCGCAGTTCATTGATGGGTTTTCGTCAGGCTTCGCTAATATGATCATTACGAGACCCAACCTGCGGGACAGAATCCGAGGTGGTCGACCCGTCTCCCACAAGTTACTAGTAGGCTCCGCATTCCGTGTGCCGTCCCGATCATGGGTTCCGTCTTATTAGCGCGCACAAGCTGAAATCGACACTTCTAGCAGCAGCACAAGCTCCGAGGCGATAGTCGTAGCTCGGGCGGGCTTGGATTAACTCCACTACCTAGAACTCCGTGTTTGTAGCAGAACTCGTACGAGTATGAGTTTAGTACTCGTAGCAACAGACGCGGTTCTTAGCGGCTTCTAGAAACTTCAGCGCAGCCTGGGTTCTCCGTTACTAGTAGTACCTGTGTGGGTGTTAAGCACTTGTGCGAGTACTCGTACGAAAACACAGCCCAAAACCTTGCATCGTGCTCACATCAATCAAGATCAGGTATCGCGAGAGAGAGACGAAAGCGGAAAAAACGGGAGAGATTTGCCCGGCTTGCTCCGAGAGCTAGCTTTTCCTCGTAAGGCCAAATTGAATCTCGTCATCTTTTTTCTCCTAGCTGATTTTCAAATCCTCAAAGGTCCCGACTCCTCCATCGTTGAGATCAATCAATCATTACTACTCGTACTCGTACTGCACCCGCACAGGCAAGTTGGCTGCGAAGATCGGAGGACGGACTTGAAGATCCGTGCCCCCCATAACCTGGAAGGAGTGGATTGACCCATGCTGGGTACCCTCGGAGTACTCGTACCGGTACTACTAACGTATCAAGTCCGCGCTCCTTCCCAGTTTCCGCAGGAGCACGGGGTACCGAGTACTCATACTCGTACCGTATAGTACAGAGGTACTCACCCTGTACTACTACTACGGTAGTAGTGCTTGTGCCCCCTGGAAGAGCTTGGTAATCGCTTTTGATTACGTCACCCGATGAGCACAAATACCTCGAGCCAACGAGATTTTGTTGCTGGTTTGATTCAATGGTGTCGTCGCGATGCGGGCCCGATACGTTCATCGGCGCGAGCTAGCAAATGGCAGGCATATGACAAACTCACGATGAATGCCGTGAGCAACGCAGTCATAGATCGTGCCTAGCATTAGGGCAGAGGATGAATCAATCTGAAGGGATGTACTCGTATCAGAACAGAGCCCACGTAGAGGAGGGGGGGAAAATTACTGCATCCGTACTCTGTACATACATTACAATTCCGTCGTCGACGCTGGGCTGGGCAAGGGACCACTGGCAGTTCGTGGCTGGCCGGACAAGCCGTCTTGGCCCCACTCACCAGCCGCGGATGCAGCTCGTTACTAGCTCGCGCAAAACTCAAGTGGACTCCGCGCCCCTAAAGACGCGGGGCGGCCCCTCAGCCACACTCGGACCCACTTCAAGACGAGGACCAAGTTGTCAATGCTACAGGTACTACGGAGTAGTACCTGTAGTACTACTCGCACTACCGGTACTCGTATGGCAGGTTCTCCGTACGAGTACAGCTGGCAGGCTGTTGCTCTGTGCTCGTCTCGGTAGCCTCAATCCGAGTCCATGGATATTCCATCGTACTCGTACTCGTAACGATACGCGGGAGTACGGAGATCGTCGTATCTCCGGCATGAGCTCGGGTGCTGCTTCTTGGTGATGATGCAATTGATCAATCAATCTCAATTGATTGATTGATTGATCCTACTCGGTACGAGTACGAGCTCCCCCGAGTCTTTCCACGGACTTCAAGTTCCTCTCTCCAGCCTTCGGAGCTCTCGAGAAACCCGAGATGCGAAGACGTGCTTCCTCCTCCACGATAGATCAATTGCTAATACTTGAAAATCAATAGGTAGGAGCAAGAATTAAAGATGGAATTTTCACTGGGCCAGGTCGACCTAACAAAACCAGATTGCTACAGGCAAAGATCAATGATCCAGACCCAGGTTGTCCCAGCCCTCAAATGTCACACCTCAATCCATCCGAAGCCACCTGGACACCTTTGGCCGATAAGTGGGCCTCGTGGGACGCTCCGACTGCTGGGAGGCCCCCTTTTGAGCCGTTGCGCGGGCTGGCACCCTGGCCCGAGATCAAGGGCACAAGAGCCGGTGGAACCGAGATCTGGGTACGGAGTAGGATTGCACGAGAATACGCGCTTCTGCTCGTACCGTCATGCATTGAGACGAGTACGAGTACGAGTACATACTCGTATGTATGTACAGGCGGGTGCGGTAGGGCCTGTCGCCTGCATGCACACCCACCATGCACCCATTCATGCACGCAATGCCAGGGCCTGCTTCTGCAAATAGCACAGATACATGGAAAGCCTATCGCCGGTGCCTGTCTCCGCAATCCGGACTCTGCGACCACGCTCTCATTTATTGCCTATTGCGGAAGAGGAAAACTTGCACCTCTAGCAGTAAGGCAGCGAGTCAGATCATCAAAAGCAAGCAAGTCCAGATGCATCGATCCAGCTAACTTCCCTTTACTCCGTACAGGTACAGGCATCCAGGAACAAGAACCTGGAACACCGTACTCCCTACATACTCCCTACGCATCTCCCGGCTCCGTCAGATGAACCTTGAGAAATGGGGAGAAAAAACTTAGATCCCGCCCTCAAGCGCTGGCTCACCCGGCAAGGAGTCAAATCAATGTCGGGAACCGGTGGTCCTTGGCACGCCTATCAAGCCATCCATCTTCGCGGGAGCGCACGACGGTCAGCCTACTCGATCAGTCCGTGTCTATCTCTCGATCGTCGGGACGATCCTTCAATCTCTAGCTCAGGAAATACAAGGAAAAAAAATTATACGAATAATCAGCAAGTATTACAAGGACACGTACGATTCCTCACACGGAGGTCGGACATCGGATCGTCGCAAGCAGGCCAGAGCATGCATGACACATCGTATCGTGGCGGACACAGATCTGCTCCGTGCAGGTGATACTGTCAGGTGAATACTCGTACTCGAGAATGGCGAGCGGTCCGGCCTTGTCTGTCGGAACCTGTCTCCGGGGAAGATTGGGGCTTGTCTCGGTATTCGACGGCTTGGCGCGCATCGACGCCTCGCTTTTCGATCCGGAGGGTCGGACAGCCCAGAGCCCAGAGCTCACGTCCACCTATTTTAGCCCTCGCGGCCGAAGGCATTCGGCCCCAGACATTCGGCCCCTCCGTCGATGCGGGCCCACACCACCTGCTGCAGGCCCTCGAACTGGGGGAGGGCGCCATGCGACTCTGCCAAAGCGAATCCCAGTCGAGTACGGAGTACGGAGTACGAGTACACTCGAAGTACCTTGACAGGGAGACGGTCGAGGGAGACGGTCGAGGGGGACGGGCGGGGGAGGGGGGTGGGGAGAGAGAGAAAATCGGGGGGAGAAGGGGAGTGAGAGCTGGCCATAGTGTGAGTCAAGCATCGCACGCGAGCTCCAATCAGTCACGGAGAGCGCATTAGAGCTGACAATTCGGATACCGGCCACTCAAAAATTTCCTAATCCGTCTCCCCCTCATCCTAAGAGGCGCATACCCCGACCAAATGGGAACCCCAAGGTCTTTTCCTGCCATCAAGACCAGCTGAGCTAGGGTTCTCGTTCTCTTTTTTTTCCTCTTTCAGAAGACGCACATATCGGTATTCGCGATTCCGGCATCTGACACCACCACTTCTCGGCTGCGCTTGTCAGGCACCCGAGATCCCCAGACAGCTCGACCCTTTGCTCGATGCGCACGGCTGGCCCTGTCCCGCGGCTCAGTCCGACTCCGCATTGGCTGAACTCCAGGTCGCGATTACCAGATGGGTTCGCCTTGTAGATGTTCATTCTTTCTCGTGCTCGGACGTTTAGAGATCGGCGTGAGCAGCTCCTCTGTCCTCTCAGGTTTTTTTACAGTTACCCACCAGTCCATTGCTCACTGCGTGCAAATCCTGCAGCAGCGTTCATTTCTATGCAGACTGTCCATCTCAGCTTGAGGCGTTTGATTATACAGCTCCCTCTCTGGTGAACCTACCAGGACTGCATCAGCAGAGGTTTCACAGCTCGAGATCATCAAAACTCCGGAAGACGATGAGTGGGCCATGTCCTTCCGACCTTATCTCGGCAGTCCTAAGCCCTTTTTGCCGTTTTCTCGTCTCTTTCTTGGTTTTAGGACAATGGCAACCTCACCTACCCCCTTTTCTCCCTCCACTCCCCTCCACCGGGAGGCTCACACCCGTGGATTGATGCAGATCACTGAGTCGGGCCCTACATAGATCCTGAAGCCTTCGCCCGCAACTCCACGTGGGTGCCGCGTGACCCATGTCAACTCCAAACCGCGAATGCCCGCCTCGCCTCACAGCCTCGCCGCCTGACAAGCGTTCGTCTGTTCTGCGTTGCATCCACTTCCTCCACCGAAAACGCCACGCATGAAAATTGTGATACTCCCAGGAGGTCTAGACTTTGCCCAATGGGCCCGATGCGGATCGGCATTTAATCGAAACACGTAAAGGAAGTCTATCGGAATCCAGAATGCTCAAGCTGACGTATAAACACGAGGCGATGGGCATGATTCTCGCTCCGGCACTTCAGAGCCGTGTGTACGATAAGAGTCCGACCCCCTTCGGTCTTCGCTTTTCTTGATTCGACTCAATTCTGCTTTATTTTATATTCTAACTCCTGTCGACTGGTCTCGCCCCCACTGTCTCGAAACATGGAAGTCTAGTGGGCGCTGCTCTCTCGCCATTCACAAAATGATCAAACGAGGGCAACAATGGTCACGGTCTGCCGATGGCATCTGGGCGCAACGCCTTGACTTTATGGAAGCGAAAATGGCATCCTTGATGCAAGCCCCTGGGACCAAAGAGAGGTGCCAGTCTTTTTAAATGTAAGACAGGAGCAATCATCTCCTCAGATGCTTTGCAGATGCGTCACGCGTTAAAGTTGAATGGATGAGTTGGGATACGTCGCCGGGGAGTATTTGAAAGGCTGCCCTTGACTTCTCTCTTAATTGCTCTGTATTGCTTTTGCACCGTTGTCTGCTTCAGCGCGGAGGTGCCCTTTGCGTGAAATCAAGTCGGAGTGGCCGAAGCTTGTCGAACGCGACTTCGAAGATGCATCTGGACTTGGTTCCGAAACGCCCAGGCAGAGGTGCCGATAGCATCCGGCCTCATTTTGGTCTGCGTTGCAAGGCCAACGTCGAGATCAGAGTCAGTAGTGGGATCATCCATCGCGAAAGATTGCATCGATGCCCATTGGCCAATCCGATCAAGCATGCGATACTTGACCTCCACTGTTCCTTTCTCACTCTTAAAAGAATCGGTAATCTAATCCAACAGTCCACTGTCGACAAAGAAGTGTGCGGAGACACGCTCAGGTCTAATTCATAGAATCATAACAACGGGTCACGAGTAATATGGCGGCCCCGCATGTCCAAGGGCGTCTCTGGGTTGGCATGACTCGTAGCGCCGAAGGTCTCGGCATAGCATGCCTTGAAACAGAATCAACATCATGCAGTGGGCACAAAGGCACGGTCTCATCAAGGAGATGCACGGCGAATGTTATCATGTGTTTCCCATTAACCCCATTTGTAAGCCTGTCCGTTTCCAGTATGATACACGTAACACCAACATAAAACAAACGATAATTTCCCAGAGTCATGATGAAGCGACAGGTGCAAGGCACATCCCGACCGTGTCCGAAACGCGTCCAAATATCATTAAATATGCGCAAGTTTTCTTAACCACCGAAACCGTAGAGGGTGCGGCCCTGTCGCTTCAGGGCGTAGACAACGTCCAGCGATGTGACCGTCTTCCGCTTGGCGTGCTCGGTGTATGTGACGGCGTCGCGGATGACACCCTCGAGGAAGGTCTTGAGGACACCACGGGTCTCTTCATAGATCACTGCGCGGCCGTTAGTATAAGCCATCATGATGGTATGGTGAAAGAAGGGGAGGGGGGCTGCGTACTGGCAGAGATACGCTTGACACCACCACGACGAGCGAGACGTCGGATGGCGGGCTTGGTGATGCCCTGGATGTTGTCGCGAAGAATCTTTCGGTGACGCTTGGCACCGCCCTTGCCGAGGCCCTTGCCGCCCTTGCCGCCTGTGACGATCGAAAAAAAAAATGTCAGCGTCGAGGTTCTTTCCATCAAGAAAAGACGCGTCGCCCGCCGAGTGGCGACGGCGACGACGCGGTCGGATGGCGTGCAGCGGCAGCGCCGACACGGGAAAATAGCGACTTACGTCCAGTCATTTTGAAGGAAGTTGTGTGTCGGGGGTGTGTATGGGAATTGATAAGAGCTGCAACGAAGCTATCGCGAGGTCACAGGAGGGAATGTGAAGATACTAATATTGGCAAAAGTCGTGTGTGTATGGAGATGCAAAGGACAAAGTTGGGGACAGCGCGGCTTAAGTACCGGTGGGTCGGGTCACTGATTCGTTGGGCGCGATTACCGGCACTGCAGCATTAAAGCTCTTTTCCCTTTTTTTCCCACATTTTCCTCGTAGCCTCTGATAGAAGATCAGCCACCCAAATGGCTCGCGCTTGAGGGGGAAACAATAAGTTGGTACTGTAGTACGAGTACTCGTACGAGTACGGTCGGAGTACGGAGTACCTGAGGTACCTCGTAGACGCGCCGGGAAAACGGCGGCAGGACCCTTGCCGGCCGCTTTGAAGGGAAAAAAAAAAAAGAGACACACTGCACGGCGCACGCAAGGGACTGAGGAAAAAAACGCGGTGCAACAGAAACGCAAAAAATAATGCAATGATTGTGTGTTGATTTTTTTTTCGCGCTTTCTCCGCAGAGCCTTTCCATTTTCGGCAATTTGATCTTGATCCGCGACTCCAGGCGGACAACCTACTCCGCGCCAACGCTCGTACTGAGTCTCGTATACCGGCACAGCTCAGGGCAGCTCCCTGTGTTCGGAGGACCGGCGCATGATGCCAGTCTGCGTGACTACCCTGATGCGAGATTCATGATGATGCTTGGCAGATATTGAAGTCATGCGAGCTCAGGGCAGGACTCTCTACGAAGCATTGATGTGTTCGTAGAGCTCTTGCCTGGCAGTGGATCGCCTGATGCGACCAAAGTCCGACCGCGAATGCCTTACCTTGTAGCGTTCTATCCCATTCTCCATGCTCTTTATGTCCGTAGCAGTGATCAACAATGACTGAAACCCTCATAGATGAGCTGCTGACGCAAAGTCTGATGCTGCACTGGGACGAGATCATGATACCTGAACGGATGGCAAAGCATCTGAGCACGTAGGCCAGCTGGCATATGATGAATGGCTCGTCCGGCTCAGTCTGCGGGCAAGGTGAGGATATGTGCTCCGAGATCATCAGCGTGTCTTGACGTGTGGTGTTGTTGTTCTGTGTGAGTGTACTTGTAAGGCACATAGAGCCGTGACGTCGAGCCGCGATGGATTCGTCCAAGCTTGGGGAGGACCCCCGAAGTTCAAATCCACTTACGTCCTGGGACTATTGGAGTCAAAGGGTATTTATATGCCGAAGGAGGACTCAGGTCCTCGGAAGTCCTCGGCAGGTTCACGATCCACGATCTCGTGTGCAGAGATCAAAATGCCGTCATCCTCAAGCCTCCCGTCACGCCAGGCGACTTAAAGTGCCGTGATTCTCGGCCCTGCGGTGCAGGGTAGTTGTCGCGGGCCACAAATCACGATCGCATGGATCACTGAATTCGAGGCTGCACTTTCCTGCTGCTCCTGCAAAATCCATGCGCCTGCCGAAACGTTTTTCCGCCGTGCAGCCAATCAGAAAAAGGGATGCAGGCGTTGGCGCTCCTTTTCAATTGGCACGAATAAATCGGAGTCGTGCGTAGCACAGGTAGCATTTCCCCCCCACGAGCCAAGTTGCTGCTTGCAAAAGCTTCTTTGTCGCAGTCTGGCCCCAATCCTATTCGGGATTAGCATCTCCTCTCAGCTGCCACTCCTAACGCTGAAATCAGAGCGCGTCTCCTTTTTTTTTTTTTTTTTTTTTTTTTATCGGTGCTACCCTTTCCCTCTAGTGGGTATGAGTACCTTCTCCGTGCCGATAGGTGAACTCACTCCCGCGAAACGGCAGGCACACACAACGCAAGAAGTCAATAAATCAATCCACGATCCAGCCTTAGTCATACAGTGAAATCCGGCACCCCCTTCCTCTCGCGCCGCGCACGGTCCAAGGCCGCATCCAAATCAGCCGCTGCCCCAAACACGCGCTAAGCTCAGGTATTAAAGCGTTTCCCCCGCCTTCCCGTTCCTCCCATCTTTCCTCCTGCATCTCACACACCCACGTCAATCCATCCACCACCCCCACCCCCAAATCAATCTTCCATCGAAATTCTTAGCAAACCAACAGAGTACAGTCACTTTTCAAGCATCAACAATGGCTCGTACCAAGCAGACCGCCCGCAAGTCCACCGGTGGCAAGGCTCCTCGCAAGCAGCTCGCCTCCAAGGTCGCCCGCAAGAGCGCCCCCTCCACCGGTGGTGTCAAGAAGCCTCACCGCTACAGGCCCGGTACCGTCGCTCTCCGTGAGATTCGACGATACCAGAAGTCCACTGAGCTCTTGATCCGCAAGCTCCCCTTCCAGCGTCTGGTGAGCTCCGCCCGGTCGCGCCAAATGATGAACCCCCTCTTCTTCGCGGGAACCACTCTTGCTGACTCTCTGCTTCCCAGGTCCGTGAAATCGCCCAAGACTTCAAGAGCGACCTCCGCTTCCAGTCTTCCGCCATCGGCGCCCTCCAGGAGTCCGTCGAGTCCTACCTCGTCTCTCTTTTCGAAGACACCAACCTGTGCGCCATCCACGCCAAGCGTGTCACCATCCAGTGCAAGGACATCCAGCTTGCCCGCCGTCTCCGAGGCGAGCGCAACTAAGCGTGCTTGGTGAAACTGGGGTTGACGATAGAATAATTGCGGGATGGACTTCACGACTTTTTCCTTTTGCTTTCCATGATAGGTTCACGGTTTCGGGGGATAATATGGCGTTTCGTTGAAAATTTTGCCTGACATCACGATCGGGATGTATATTACACGCAGCTGAATTGCTTTTGAATGAAAGAGCAATCGGGTCCTTTTGATACCCTCATTCCAGCGATACACATCATGGTGTCCGTGAATATGCTTTGTCTTGGCAATCATTTCGGCGGGCGTGGAGGGGGAATGTGGGAACCGTGTACGCAGGGCGCGACCTGGCTGCTACGAGGGCTCAGCGCACAGTTTGTGGCATACCGATGGCTTCCAGTGCTCGCGCGCGCTCTGCGGAAGTTGCTGCGAAAAGTCGTGCTGCGCGATCGGGCCGCGTTGTTGTGGCGACACGCAAATTTTACGGCAGATAATTTAATCTCAATACTAGTCTCGTTTGCTGCCTCCTTGATATTCCTATCTGTCGTGTTCATATGCTTGACGAGAGCGAAGCCATCTCGTGAAGTGCGATGTTCTGATGCGCCGTTGCCAGCGCAAGCCGTCCGAGTAGACACTGGACCGATAGCCACGATGGTGGCGTCTGGTGTTTCACCCGCATCTGCGTGCGGTAGAGGAAGGCAAAACCTGCACCTGGCGACAGAGTGATCGACCGCGGCCGATTCAGCTGGTGTCTTGTCCTCGAGTGATGCATGTCCTTGGGCGAAGCAGCAGAGCAGGGCAATCTGCTCTCTCGGTCCACGAGCAGCACAATTACAGTCACATGTGCGTCATGCCGATATCAGTCTACGATTTCCTCTGGTGGACACTGACACACTGGACTCGGATCCCAAACAGCATGTTTCAATTTTCTTCAGGAATTCGCTAAATGCACAATTATTTCTACAGCATCTAATCCGCCCTGCGCCGCAAACATGAATGGCCGCGCAGTGCTCAAGCCAACGAGTCCGCGTGATGCGTGGGCAGCTGCGTGAAGACGTCGAACCCGCCGGTGCCGACCCTGCCGAGCTTGCCCATCACGAGACGGCCGCTGGGGGACGTGAGGTCGTCCCAGTCGCCGTCGAGCATGGCGTCCTTGAGGAACGCGAGGGTGGTCTCAAAGCTCATCTTGGTGAAGGGGCTGACGTTGCCCTTGAGGCCCATGCGGCTGAAGGCCGTGAAGTCGCCGTTCCTCGTCATGTGGTCGGCGATGAGGTTGAGGTGCCTGTTGTCGACCTTGATGCCGTGGCCGCCGAAGACACCCGAGAGCTCGCGGACGATGTTGGCGCGGCACGCCTCCACGCCGTAGATGTCGAGCACGGCCGCGATGTCGTTGGTCTCGATGCGGTTGGGGTCGATGAAGTCGCTGTACCGCTGCATGGCGCGCAGGTTGACGCCGGACGTGTGGATCATCTGTTGACCGTGCTCCTCGACGAGGTTGCACGCGCCAACGCCGGCGATCTGCTGCACGACCGTCTTCTTGATGGCGCTCTCCACGATGTTGAGCATCAGGACCTTGGGGATCGCGTGGTCGAACTCGATCGTCATGCTGCACCACTCGGCCTTCTTCTCGTCCGACTCGAAGCCCGTCACCTCGGTGTAGCTGTCGAGAATGCGGTCCTCCCGGGCCTTGGATCGCCAGCGGTAGCCGTCCGAGCCGTCGCCCTCGTCATCGGCGTCGCTGTCAAGGCCCGCGGCATCTCGGGGCGCGTTGACCTCGAGCCCCTCGTCCTCCACGTCGTCGTCGCCGGCATCCCCCGCCATCTGTCGCTGGATGGCGTTGTCCTCGTCGTCGTTGGGACCGTACGAGACTGCCTCGCCCCTGTTGGCCCGCTGCTTGGCGCTGGTGGCATCATCGCCGCCCTCGTCATCGTCGTCGTCGTCGTCATCGCCGCCCTGTCGGTCGTCCTGCTCGACTTCAGGGCCGACGGCCTCTACCACTCCGGCCTTGACACCGATCTCAGGGGTTGCCATGGTGGCGTGTGTCTGACGCTTCTTGATTTCCTTCTTCATCAGGGACAAGACGGTCCCAATGAGCCTCTTCTCCACAGTGTCCAGGATATCGGACGAGCTGACCGCGTACGTGCTCGCGCATTCTGCCGCGGGGAAGAACTTGAGGTGGACCTTGTATATTTTGGCCAGATCGTACATCTTACCGCGCCCGACCGCCTCTTCGACAGCGACGCTATCAATCAACTCTTTGAGGTGCAGCACACTGATGGACTTGGCGAAGATTTCCGCATGCTTGGGCGAGAGCTCCGAGATGGGATACAGAGTCATCGCCGGCGTGGAAATCGATCGACTGGCCGTCATCAAGATTTCTCGCAGACGCGGGATACCCAGGGTGACGTTCTTCGCGGAGTGACCAGCCAAGTGGAATGTGTTGAGTGTCATCTGGGTAGATGGCTCACCAACTGACTGTCCAGCAACAATGCCAACTGCCTCTCCGGGTTCAACAAGCGATCGGAGGTACTTCATGGCAAACAGCATCTCGGCATTCTTGCGGTTCAGGATGGCTTGCGATGTCGACGACTTCGGCTGTTCGCCCTTGCCTTTGACCAGGTTGTCGGGGTTCTCGTTGAGATAATCCGTCATGGATTTGAAGAAAGTTTCCGATGTCGCAAATGCGTTTGTCGCAGGATCGAAGCTGGCTGTGAGCGGATCCTTCACCTTCCTGTCGCGGGGACTCGCATGCTTGATGGCGCTGGCCATGTACTTCGTGAATGTCTTGCGGTTCGGGCCAAGTCGCTCGCCGATAGAGGCATCGTATTTGAGCTGGGCGGCCTCAGAGGTAACGTTTTGCAGGATGAATCGAAAATCAGTCAGGTAGTTTTGCTTGGTAACGTCGAGTCCATCTTCTCCGTAGAGGAACTGAATTAGCGATCCATCTGCATCACGGACAGTCGTGTCGTAGGCCACGGTCAATCCTTCCATGCCCTTGATCACACATCGCTGAAGATAACCGGAACGTGAGGTCTTGACGGCTGTATCAATCAAACCTTCTCTTCCAGCCATGTGATGGAAGTAGTATTCCTGGGGCCGGATGCCTGTCAAGAATCGATTGACAATGTAACCACCAGCTCGCACGTTGGTCTCGAACGGCCGGAAACAGGGCAAAGACTTGCCGCTGACCATCAGGGGAACACGGCGACCTTCCAAGACTTGCTGACCCAAATTGGCGGAAATCAGCGAGGCGTTGACACGAGATCCTTTGGCTCCGGAAGTCGTCATGGCCTGCATCTGGTTCTTCGGAAACGGCTTTTCAAGACCGTTGGGAATCAACGCCTTCTGAACACTGTCTGTGATGTCCTTGGTGCCCTGGTTCATCAGGAGATCGAGGCCCTCCTGCTTGCCATCTTCGCGCATCACCTCCTCGAGACGTTCCAGCAGGAGCGGGTTCAGGGGGTCGTCAGGGTTCTCCAGCGACACGTACTTTGAGGCAATGTCGAGACCGACTGTGGCCGCTGGAATGAGTGCTTGCCTGCGGGCCTCTTCGCCCTCGGGTGTGAGCCTCAGATCGTCCATGCCACATGAGAAGGCCCGCATGTTGAGATATCGCGTCAGGAGTCGACCCAAACAGCTGAGGAGTTTTCCCGCAACGGCAGGGCCGTACACCTCGTGTGTGGAATGGATGAGGCCACCAGAGCTGGGTCCGATCTGGGACTTGTCGAGAATTCCGGTGATGAACTCTCCATCTTGAATGAGGACCTTTCCTTCTTCAGACGTCTTGGACCCCCACTGTTCGGCCTTGATCTGTGTGTTCTCTTCCATGGAGAGCCCCCCGCAGTTTGGCGGCTGGATGTTGGCGAGGATGGTGCTGATGACTTGCTTTCCTGTCCATCTGGGCACCGGCTTGATGACAGCCGGGGGCAGGAGCTGGATTCTTTCACCAAGGATGTGACCGCTCTCCGGCCGCAGGGCGCTGTAGATGAGCTGGTGGTAATCACTGCGGTTGAAAAAAGTGTCTCGGCTGCACAAGGTCACTGACACGGAGATGTGGTCCTGAATGAGACCTCTCAGAGGTTTTCCGGCAGTGCCTGAGAGATACTGATGATCTGTATCGGCAATCTGCAACGCCTCCGCTCGGGCGACCTCATTCTGCGGAAAATGCATGTTCATCTCATCACCGTCGAAATCGGCATTGTAGGTGTTACAGTTCGCGTAGTGCATCCTGATTGTTTTCTCGGACGGCAGGACGCGGACACGATGTCCCATGATGGAGGGTTTATGCAGGGTTGGCTGGCGGTTCATCAACACAACATCACCATTCGTCAGGTGACGGTGAACCTTCTTGTTCCTGTTCGAAACTGAATTGCTGTTGGTCGGGGCAAGGAGCTGGTTGGCGAGTGAGATGCGGTCATCCACGGACTTGTTTCGCAGATTGACTATTTGTCCATTCTCGTTCTCGATGGCAAAGGCTCCGGGCCACTTGTCGACACCGTTGATGACGGCCTGCTGCATATCTTTGAAGTTATGACTAGTGACCGGCTCAGGATAGGTCAATTTCTTGGCAAAGACGGGCGGGACACCAATCTCGTTGGTCTCAATATTGGGGTCCGGGGAGATGACACTTCTCGCAGCGTAGTTGACTCGCTTTCCCATCATGTTCTTTCGGAAAAGACCCTCCTTCTTTTCCAGCAGCTGCTTGATACCGTCCTCGTTGCGCTTGGCGGCCGCGCCCTGTATGGGGTTCTTGTTCTTGTCGATGAGGGAGTTGACGGCATCTTGCAACTCTGTCCACGCCTGGTGCATGTAGGTGATGTCTTGGTTCTTCTCCCCAACAGCGGCGTACGCCGACGCGACCTTGCTGCAGCTACCGAGAATCGACTTGTAGAGAGAGTTCTGCTGGGCCTCGGCAATCGAGGACTCGCCAGTTCGGGCTTCTGGGCGATAACGGTTCGGCGGAACCAGGATGACGTTGATGAAGAACATCTCGGGCGTAACCCTCGGGGAGTTGCGCGTGGGCGGCTTTGCGTTGTATACGAGGGAGAGGAGGTCTTGCTCCTTGATGAAGAGTTCTTCAAGTCGTGCGCGGACCTCCATGGAGCTGATGTATCTCTGAGTGTTGCCGAATCTGTCGCCCACGTCTTCCATCTCGACGTCCTGTTGGGAGGCGGCCACCACTTCCCCGTTGTCACCCTTAGTGGTCGGAGACCCCACATCCGCCACGCCCTCGTCGGTTGAATAGCCGTCAGCCTTTCGTACGGGCTTGCTTTGGTGAACTCGGCTCATGGCATCCTCCCATTTGAGGTTCTTCTGAGACATGATTGACTTTTCCTTCGCTGAGAGGGATCTTTCGAAAACCTTCACGAACCGATCCTTGCGGTAGGTCGGGGAAATGCCGCCACAGCCGGAACATGACCTTTTCTTGACAATCTCGGCGAGGAACTCCTTGATGATCTCTCGACGCAGCTCGATCGCACCTTCATGCTTTCCTTTCTTGACATCTCCCCTCTTTAACCGAGTGCCCCGAAGACAGCGTTGGACGTATTTCTCTCTCTGGCGGGTGACGTTGTCGATGGATGAACTTTCGCCCTCCTCCGCTTCGCTGTCGTTCAGTCCAAGATCTTCCTGCATCTCTATTGCGAGCTCATTCTCCCCAATGGTGGCAACCATGTGGGCCTCGTTGATCAGGCCATGCTGGAGGAGACGAAGCTGGCAAGTGTATCTGTGCAGCTCTTTGGGGGGCAGTCGAAAACCCTTGCAGTAAACACACGTTGCTCGCAGAAGACGATAAGCTTGGTCCATAAACACAGGATGGTAGACTGGGACTGGAAGCTGGATGTGTCCAGGATGCCCAGGGCAGGTTGCTTGGTTCAGATTGCACGTAGCACATCTGGAGAAGAAGAACGTCAGTGCGATTGCATTTTTCGACATCGAGTCTGGAAGTGCGAGAAAAAAAACTCACGGTGCATCACCCCATGATCCGAGAGCTGGATCGTAGAGACCTCCGGGGACCGGGTTGAGGAGGTTGTCGAAGGTACTCTCATTCTCGATGCGCTTGACGGAGATGGCCTTGATTTCCTTGGCGGAAAGGAAGGTGAATTCCACACTCTCCACCTCGGAGGTGACCGGCTGTGCGATATTCATGGCCGGCCAAGGAGCGTGATGTGGTGCTGTCGAGTCGAGGCTTGGTCATAACCCAAAAGTCCAAGAGTCGTGATATCAAATTGAAGAAGCAAAATCCGCCGCGAGCTCAGCCAAACAATTTTTGGCGGTGCAGCACGGCAAAATCTGGCCCACCCGTGTTGAGACTGAGACCTGTGAGTGCGCACTGACTGATAAAGATTTTGTGACTCCACCTCTGCTGTACCTGTAAGATCGTTATCGGCGCCTTCCGGACTTCAAATCACTTCTCTTGCCTGCGCCGGATTAATGTCTGTCCGCCAGCCGGACAACGTGTGAGCCACTTGCCTTCTGCCAGACTCCAGTGGCTCTTACCAAAGACTTCAGCCCCACCTCACTTCCTTGAACTCAAGGTGCCTGGGCGGCGTGCACAGCAGGTACTTCAGCGCGTACCTTCCTCTGGAGTCCGAGGACGACTCAGGACCTGTCGTTCTGTTGAATTCTGAACCTGAGCCCATCATCAACATCTTGCAAGTCTGCCTCGTCACATCGATTTTTCTATTTTGAGGTTTTCGCGTGGACCAGATCTTGCGACATCCACGCCAATCGAGCGACAGCGTTCCTCGCAGCTACCGAGCCCATACCGCCTCGCGACAGGCCCCGACATCAGCCATGAACCAAGATCAGCCAGGCGCCTTGGGGCCTCGTCGAGATGGCCCCTCAAGGGTCCAGAAGGCAGAGTCTGCTGCCGATAGGATGGCTGCCCTCAAGGCCCGTGTCGCCGCCGCAATTGGCACGAGCAAAGCAAAGGGAGGACTCAACATCGGGCTTCACCCTGCCTTGGAAGATCTGGGTTCCTGGAAACCGCCGAGCAAGGCCAAGGACACGCCACAACAGGACCAAGGACGCTGGTCCAAGGGAGCGTCGCGGCCGTCCATCAATCAGCAACATGGTTCTCCGGCTTCCGGCGCGTCCCTCAAAAGCTCAGGCAATGATGCGAACCCATATTTTGACGAGAAGTTGGCCTCGCAGGAGACCGGAGGCAGACAGCGAGAGTCGCGGCGGCTGGTGTTCAACCAAAAGGGCAAATACATTCAGCAGGGAAATGCCTTACGTCGTCAGGCGGCCCTCGAGGCCATGAAGAAGCGCATCGCGGAACAGACACGAAGAGCCGGAATCGATGAAGACCTCGACGTCGAGAAAAACTTTGTGGTGGACAGTCCTCCAACGATTGAGTGGTGGGACGAGGGCTTGGTGGATGGCACAAGCTACGACGAGATCGATGATCCCTCGAAGCTCAAAATCAACGTCGAGGATAGCATTGTTACAGAGTACATTCAGCACCCCGTTGCCTTGGAGCCACCGCAAGACAGGAACGCCCCTGCGCCGAAGCCGATGTACTTGACCTCCAAGGAACAAGCCAAGATTCGACGCCAGCGGCGCATGGCAGCGCTTAAGGAAATGCAAGCGAAGATTCGTCTGGGACTTGTGCCGGCACCGCCGCCAAAGGTGAAGAAGGGCAACCTCATGAGAGTGCTTGGTGATGGTAAGTCTTGGAGGCTGCTGCCAACAATGCGCCAGTCCGCGAGGATGCTAATTTTTCTTTTGCAGCTGCCGTGAAGGACCCTACGGCGGTTGAAGCCCGCGTCAATCGAGAAATCGCCGAGCGACATGACAAGCACCTCGAGGCCAACGACGCCCGCAAATTGTCAAAGGAAGAGAAGCATGATAAACTCACCGCAAATCAAGAAAAGGATGCCGACAAAGGCATCCACGTCCTGGTCTTCAAGATCGACAGCCTCGCAAATGGCCAACATCGGTACAAGATCTGGCGCAACGCTGATCAGCTGGCGCTGACCGGATCGTGCATCATGCACCCGAAGTTCAGTCTTGTGATTGTGGAAGGCGGGCAGTGGAGTCTCAACAAATACAAAAAGCTCATGATGAACCGAATCAATTGGACGGAGAACTCGCCCTCGAGGGATCGCGACGCGAACAGCGGGACGCCTCGAAATTGGCTTTCAGCCGAGGACGCAAACGGGGAATTGAAAGATATGTCGTTCAACGAGTGCAAGCTGATATTTGAGGGAGAGCAGAAGACTCGATGTTTCAAGAAATGGAGTAGCAAAGCCTGCGAGACGGATGCCGAGGCGCGAGAAATTTTGACTCGGGCAAAGATGGAAAGCTTCTGGTCATTGGCAAAAGGAATGCCCTAAAAATGGAATCTTTCGGCAGCGCCGTATGCGTCTCGACACATCGATGGGGGGTAGAGACGAGACTTTGCAGAGTTGCCTCCAGCTACTTCGTAGATGCTAGCTGACTTGTTGACGAGTTGTAGGATAGGAGCGGTTCCTGTCAATTCCTCTCAAAATGAGAGTATGGCATTGAAGAGCTTCAGGACAGCTGATGAGACCCATACCAAATTTGAATCGCGTGTTTTAAAGTACAAGAGTCACCGATGTTGACCCAATGTCTCAGCAGATTTTCTATATTTTGCTTTCTCCTTTTCACAGTGGCCATGATTAATGCTTGTTCGCCATCTTTAGGCCAGGATCTCCTCAACACAGTATATGTCGTATTTCTGCGTGTGGCATTAGCATGCAAGACTTGAACCTGAGTGTGCGGTTCACTTGCCTTCAGCTCCTCAATCAGGGGGTTGTTGATCTTGCTGTTCATAGGGGCAAGAACACCTCTCTCAGAGATGGTGCCATCCAGGACTTGCTCGACGGCGACGGCACAGGGGATGCCGACTGAATGCCAATTAGTCAAAACTGCTGTCGACGCTCTTGCAGGAGCACATGGGTTCTTACCGAGCTTGGCCATGGCGGAGTATCCATCCGGCTCTGCGCTACCGTACTGGCAGAGAGTCGACAGCCTGGTCTGCCTGGTCCCGTCCTTCAACTCAACCAAGAACTTGTGTTGCAGGCTTGAAGGTGTTAGCTCGTCTTTGATCTCTGCCCATTGCTGTGTACATGGTTTTGTGACTCACATGACCAGGTCGCGTTCTCCAGGCTGGAAAGCCATCTTCTGCTCGAGTGTGGCACAGAGCGTATCCAAGGGGTTGCCTCGGGGCGTAATCTTGCGAACCAGGAGGTCAGCACACATGACATCGTTCAAATCGGAGGCTGAAAAAGAAGGCTCGAACGCACCTTGTCCGAGGAGAAAAGGCCCAGCCATCTCATGCCGGCAAGGATGTGCTCCTTCTGAGCATCGTCCTTGAAGGTGGTTCTGGACTCGATGGCTGCAATGAGGTCCTTCTCGTCCGAGGAGGAAGCGCCGAGAACGTGCTTCACAACCTCCTTCCACTCCCTGGGCTCCTTGCAATAGCTCTGCTCCTCGTCCGTGAAGAAGCCGATGTCCACAAGGACCTTGATGAATTCAGGGAAGCCTCCGTATCTCAAAGTGCCTCTGTCTGTTTGTTAGCCATTTTTCAAATATTTCGAGCGCGTGTTTGAGGACCCTACCTGATGACAGTCTCGGCCTCAGGAATGTTGTAGCGCTCCTTGTACACAGTTGAGTCTCTGTTCGGGTATCCGACGAGGTTGAATCCTGCGATGATGGATGTCAGCATAGAGGGTCAACAATAATGATCTTTCGCGGATGATTGATGATTGTCTCGGGTCATGCAAAGAGATCGAGGTTTGCCTACCGGGGTAGATATGGTACGGCTTGGCAGTGGTCATCAGGTCTGACATTGAAAAAAATTAGCACCACGAACAACTTTATGCGCTTGAGATAACATCAAATCGAGAAATTCGGGTCATACCTGGGCCGGCCACGTTGACGACCTTGCCATCTTGATAGAAGCTAGCGGCATTCCTCAATGCGAGCAAAACACCACGGGGCGACCTGAGGGCGTTAACAAATCAGCATCAAGTTTTGATTGCGTTCTTGAACTGCCAGGGGAGGCCGAAAGCGTGACCGATGGGACGCAATGGCACCGAAGGCCCCAATCATGATGTATGATAGAAGATTCTCGTACCAGGAAAACTTGTATCCCAGGGGGTTGCCCGAGTTCTCAGGGGCTATCCGTAGGTAGCAACCGTCAGCGCCAGACCCTCAACTCTTGAACTCTTAGACCAGGATTGGAATTACCGCAAAGTCCTCCACAGAATGACAGGAAAGAGAGAATCTTCCCTCCCTCGTTGTGGACTTCCTCGATAGTCTTCACGGCGTCTGCTAACGTCAGTATTCTCGTCTCGATTGGGGGGTCCCCGCTTTGATGGACTCGTACAAAGGTGGTCAATGCCCGGGTCTATGGTGGAATGGTCAGCGAAAGCCTGGAAACGGGGAGCAAGGGGGACGAGAGCAGAGCATACCTAGGCCAATCTCGTTCATGACGGTGATACCGGCATCCTTGCATTGCTGGTCGAGCTCCATCATGGCCGGAGAGACATAGCTAGTGGTCACGACATGCTTCTTCTGTCGGATGGCAGCCCTGATGACGGTGGCATGGTAAGTGTAGGGGATCAAGCTGATGACAAGGTCGTGCTTTGCGACCTCCTCGTCCAGAGCCTTGTCGCTGGTGGCGTCGAGGGAGATGGGGATCGCATTCTTGACGCCGGCAGAGAGGGCCTTTGCGGACTCGAGGGTTCGGCAAGCTGCAAGGGGGAAGTCTCAGTGTACTGCCATTTGTGGAGGTGATTTGGTTCAAGGCTTGCGACGCTTTCATACCAACTGTCACGATCATGCCCTTCTCGGAAAGCAGGGCGAGGGTCGGCTTGGTGACAAAGCCCGCACCGAGCATCAGGATCCTATCAAGCGATCAGTATCAAGACTAGAAATCCGGCTGCGCGTGTTGGCGGGGCAGGTCTCGAGAACGCACTTCCTGGGAGACGCCATTGTATGGATGACTGCTTGAGACAGATTTTGAGCGTTACCGAATTGCTTTAATACACGATCACAACAAAAATTCAGAGTGATCTCCAATATCTGCAACTGACGAAAGCGGCTTGATCTAAAGAGGTTCGCTTTGTTGAAGCCATCATCAAAACTCGTCAAGCGGGGCAGCATGCCGATGACGGAGGGACTCAATTGGATCGATGGGCAATTGGTTCCTGTGGTTAGTCAGCACCTCTACGTCATTCCTGAGAGTCCCAGGGACCCGGGATAAACAATTCATCACCTGCATTGCGATCTGGCTCTTAGGTATGGTATTGAAAGTTGTTTTGTGCTGAGAAAGGTGATTGTCTCTCCTCTCTCTCTCATGCCTGTCTTCAGAATGTAGCCAGTTGCGTGGGAAACAGACAATTTGAAGATTGCACAGACAAGACGCGGAATTGTACGGAGTACATTATGACATGCTACCCACCAAATTACTAACTTGTACGTAAAGGATCGATGATGTTACTCTTTCAAGCGTCGCATTCGACCTTGACGAGGACACTGACGATTCATCCGGGTTCTAAATTCGTCGAGTCAACCTTCAGAAACGATCGCGAATGCTCGACGAATTGCGTTTGACTTTGTCAACAAAAAGAAGGAGAAAGAAAAGGAAAAAACAAAGGCCAAAAAAGAAAAGAACTGTCCTCGGTGAGGCTCGAACTCACGACCTTCAGATGGCCCAATCTTGTGATTGAATCATATTATGGAATATGAGACTGACGCGCTAACCAACTGCGCCACGAAGACGATCTTGCTTGACGGGGTGCCCCCTAATGTGCCCCATCATACACGCAGGCCTCGAACGCTTCGACTACAAGCGACGTCCTGCAACAGATTGTCCTCAACTCTTCGACGACCGCTGGACGGCTTCCGCCGCTTCGATCTTGATGCGCAACTGGTTTGATGCCCGATCATCAATTCTAGTCGAGAGTGATCGAGCAACATGGGTAAGAAACTTGATGACCATTCCCGGAGGAACCATAGTGGACATGCTGCAGAACTGCATTCTGGTGTAGCGAAATGCATCAATCTTGTTTGTTCTGACTCATACCGGCATCATACTGCTGATTTACTACATCCCAGCTAGGTCTTCACGACGGCCAAGTCTTGACTTGATGACCTCGCGGCGAGGGGCGCGATCGAACTGACACAAGCTTGGTAAACGCCTGTGGCTTTGTCATGGACTCACAATGACTCATACAAATGCGCGGCCAACCTGAGCTCCCGAGTCTACCTACCACTCGTTGCTCGCGGTCCTCGCCTGGCCACCCATCCCTTGCCGACAGGGACCATAACCTCGTTCTGCGCAGGAGCTGGACTCTTGGCTTCTCTTGGAGGATCCTGCGAGTACAGGCGAGGCGTATGTACACGTCTGCACCCGTTGTGACGCCTCCTGGAGTATGGCGGAGCGTGTGGAAAACCGTTCGCTGAATCTCGACCATCTCCCCTCATAAAAGTGACGATTTCGAGCGCACGACAAATTCCTAAATTGAGCACCTATTCATCGACAATTCTCGAGACGCCTCTTGCACAAGCCACTCAGCTGTCCATACCTTCATTCTAGGGATACATGTCCAAGACTGGCCCCTCGATAGAGATCGCACCTTTATTTTCTTATATCCGATACAACCAGCGAACAATATGGACGACCTGACCTATCCTATGCCCGCAGGCTGTCGCGCTCTCCCGGAAGAGTCACTCGATTTGCGCCCGGACTTCGAGATCGACTTCGAGCTCCTCCGTCCCAAGCCCGTGACAGACGACAAGAACGTGTGGTTCTTCTGGGACAAGGGTTTCGAAAAACTGCACCCGTATTCGCAGCGTACCGTCCGGACCTGGCACCGTCGGCTTTCAAAGAGAGGCTGGGTCGTTCGGGTCATTGACCGGGTTCCGGGTTCTCCCCTCAACATCTCTGCCTTTTGCGATATCCACGATCCCAAGGACTTTCCCAAATCATTTGCCGAAGACACTATCACCGGTGCCTATGCTGGGCAGGTCAATTCGGACCTGGTCCGATATCCCCTGCTGCTCAAGTACGGAGGTGTCTATGCCGATGTGGGCATGATCCAGATTGGAGACCTTGATCTCATCTGGGACCAGGTCATCGCCAACCCCGAGTCTCCATACGAGGTCGTGGCATACAACTGCGGCGATGTCAACGAGCGCGTCCTCGCTAATTATTTCATGATGGCTGCACGCAACAATCCTGTGCTCGAGCGTTGTCATCGTCTGCTCATGGAGATCTGGGCAGCAGACGGAGGCAAGAATAGCACGCACGGTATGGGCAAGAATGCCTTGATCAAACACGCCCCTCTGAAGATTGGCCAGTCATGGTCATTTGAGGAAGACGGCAAGGTCTACAGCCCGAGCGACGTCGACGAGATGCTGGCCGACTATCTCGTCCAGGGGTATGTGATGATCTTGGTCCTGGGCCTTGTCGATCCAGAGGACGGCTGGAACGGCCCCGAGTATTCCGCCAAGCATCTCTACGCGATGGATTACATGGTTGGCTCGCAGCTCATCAACGAGATGACGGCCTGGAACAGCGCCAAGCAATTCAGGCTGATGTCGCTGCAGATGCCCAAGGAGGGCGAGCTCGAGAGCGAGGAGCACAAGGAGGCGCGCGAAATCGTTGAAGCGTGCCTGACAAGGAGCTGGGGCTTCAAGCTGGCGCATGGCCTCATTGTGAGGGTCCTCGGCGACACCTTGGGCACTCTGTGGAAGCAGAATCCGGACTCCGACCATGTCCCGGGCACTTATGCAGCTTGGTTCCGGTATGGGACTCTGCATTGGGTTCCGGTTGATCCTTGCCCGAGGATGGACTTTCAGGTAATTGAGCCTTACAAGATCGGTCCGCTTCTGCGGGAGATTTGATGGATCATCATTTGATCAATGTATTCCGCAATTTCATGAGGGCCTGATTCTGTCGGTCTGAGCCAGAGTCAATCATGGATAGATCATTTTTGAGTCTTAGAGGTGATAGTGGAAGAGAAGAATGAACTCCGCACAAATTCATAGTATGAGCACATAGTGTGGTCTTGGAACAGATGCACGACACCTTTAAGGTGCAGTGCTGAAAGGACTCCCGCCGCGCCAACGCGCCTGTTGTTTACCGCGACCCGCGCCTGTCGCCTAGGTACATACAGGTACCTGTAGTAAGAGTACTCCGCAGTACTCGTACCTACATGTACCTCATTGATACAAGTACCTACTATGGAAACTTGAAGTCCCGAGCTTGTGGGTCACCTCCTGAGTTCGACTCGCCAGATGTACCTTTTCTGTCTGGCGTCAAAACTTGGGGGAAAAGGCACGAGGTACTATACCTTTCGGCGCTGGGGCACAGCTGACCGCATGTCCACCCCCCTTTGTGCTAAGCATTCGAGTGAGGATTCGCCGAATTGTTGAGACGACTCGGGGCCTGAGATCCACAGCATCGATCAAGAGGACACTGGAGTGCCTTGACATGCTACCTGTACGAGTAGAGTCATGTGTTACCTGTAGTACTAGTTGGAAATCTGAAGTCATGCGAAAGGGGGCCGACCCAGCTGCCATGATCCTCTGAGCAGCAGAAGACAAGTTAGTACCGTGTCAAGCCCGTCCGTCGATTGCCGGATGTCGAGTCACAAGGAATTGTATCATGCAGTGTGTCAAGCAGGATCGTCCTCGCTGCCTTGAATCGAGGATGTTCGGTGCATGTCCAGGCAAAGTCGTCTGCCGGTACTCGTGCTATCCTCCATCCTGGCAACATCAACTTCAGGGAATGTTAGCGTCCGGCTGGGAGGTCCTCGAAGCCCTGAAATACCAAAGGATACCAAGACAGTACGAATCCGGCAGGCAGCAGTCATACCATCTAGTGCTTTGTGTGCGAGTTTTCGGCACAAAGAGCCCGACCACCAAGTTCTCCCATGTATCTTTGTTCCCGCACCGGCCCCAGCTGGCACTTGCACCACGTCATCCAGCCCTCCTGCTCTTCACCCCGTGCTCGAGGCGTTTTCATTTTCGCAGGCCACCTCAAACCCGTTCACCATCCACCATGTCTTCGAGGAATTTCGCGATCAACATTCCTACCACAAAGACGCAAGGCCGAAGCTTCACCCTCGTCCCGGCTCTGCCTCTGATCTGCTACGCGAAACGCCATCGAGTCTTTCTCCCCCCCCGAACCGCTTGATCACTGCCCCTGGAGCGCGAAACCAACATCGACAGCACCATCTTGCTGCGCGTGTTCATCGGGGAGGCCCTTGGCCTGTCATGGCCCTCAACGAGCACACTCTTGGGCCAACATGCCGCCTGACGCCGGTGCCCCGAGTCACCAAAGATGATGGCATGCCTCCTGTCGAGGCCCAATTCTTTTACTCCTCGATCATATCTCTCGACGATCCCCTATTGACGGGCTCCGCCACCGCGGTCCCAGACCCCAAGTCAAACAGGACTGTGCTACGACCTTTCTCTCACGGAGACAACAATGAGCTCGAGAGGGCCTGGCTAGGTCTCACGTCGGAATGTGATCGAGCCCAGCACCGAGGCTCGAGGAATGGCCGGCCACCCGAGCCCGACTCCGCCGACGCATACGCCAAAAGACGAAGCAGACTGGTCCAGTCCATCGCCTTGAAATACTGGGACAAGTATCGCAACGATCCCGCAGCTCGACGAAGGTCCACCCTATCGACGGACGAGACGCTTCTTGCCCCCAATCGCCTCGCCCCATGCAGCCACGAGCTGACCGTCGACGTGTCGCACCAACTCGAGAGAACATTCTGCGCCCTCGCGCGAAAAGCCAACGCTTCGCTGGACGTCAATGCCGTGGCACGAGATGTCGTTGCCACCCTCGACCGCTTCCACAAGCTTGCTGCGGATTGGGGCGGCAGTCAGCCCGACTCTGTGCGCCAGCCTTCTCAGACCCGGGCAAAGGACGACGCGACATCTTCTCGCCCGCCGACGCCCCCTTCTGGAAGGAAGCCACTCGTAATCGGAGGCGATGGGCCGACCAAACTCGATTGCAGCTCGACTCGTGACACCGTAGACCATCTGTCCAGCACCTGCTCATCTCGCGTTGGGACGCCGATCAGTATCCGCGGCCGAGGCCGAGCCCTCGCCGGCCATGACGGCATCACTGGGAGACCTTTTGTAAGAGTCGGGAGCATGGAGCCTCCCATGCCGGTCGGATCGGCATCTTTACCCCGAAGTGATGCATCGACGCTGAGAAGAATACCACCGGACATCATCAACCTCAAAGACGCCGGTCCCGACTTTGGTCCGGAGCCGCCCGCGCTGCTGAGCCCCCCTTCGCATGTCTTCGAGGGCAAGGAATCCGCCGACGTCGTAGTTGGAATCGCCAGATTGCACATGGTATCGCTCCCCAAGCTGCAAATGAAGCCGATTTATTGGTCGCCCGTGAATGATATAGCTTCCGTGATGAGGGCTACTTGGTTCTACCGGTTAGTCGCGCCTTTTTGTCTCTCTCGATCTTGATCCATTTAGGCTGATCAAAATGCCAGGGATTCCATGATGCCGGTCCCACCAGCCGTAGCCAACCAGCTCGAGGCCGGATATCACGAACTGAGGCCGTGGACGGAGACGTGGGACGACGAGATCCGATGCGCAATTGATGTCGGGGCCCTTGGAGAGGAGAAAGTGTCTCACGCGCTATGGCCCCCTGAGACGGATCATAAGAAGTCCGCAGTAGAGGCATATGCTATCTCGGCCGACCCCTTCTGTTCGGCGCGCTGTTTCGAGGGAGATGCCGCCACCGAGGGTTCGATCGATCCTCTTGGGGCCAAGGACGAGAGCGCGTCAGAATCGACTTATCGACCCTACTCAAGCTACCATGTCGTTTACAAGGATGACACGACTGCCTTCTTGCTCAAACCAAGCCTGAGACCCTCGGCACACTACGGCAGACGGCCGATTCTCAAGATCATGAAGGGATTGACAATTGGCATCCCCGTCGTCCGCGGATTCGATCAACCTGCGTGGGAGAAGATCTATAACGGGGGGAGATCCTCGTCCGGCGGACGGACAGCCTTGACAGGCCGATACTTCGATGATAGCGGACAAGAGGTCTGCAATGCTTGCAAGGCTGACGGCGACAGGGGCCAGGTCACCGACCTTGTGCTGGTGGCCCACGGCATTGGACAGAAGATCGCCGAGAGGGTCGAGAGCTATCATTTCACCCATGCAATCAATGGGTTCCGCCGGGCTGTCAACGTTGAGCTCGGGAGTCCTGGCGTGCGGCAGGTCTTGAGGCAGGGCTACAACGGCCTGATGATTCTCCCCCTGAACTGGCGACTGGGACTGTCTTTCGACGATCCCGATCCCCGATTCCAGGAGGACAAGCATTCAGATGACGGGAATCCTGCCGACTCGTTCGGCTTGAAGGACATCGAGCCCGACACGATCCCTGCCATCCGCAGCATGATATCCGACGTCATGTTTGATATCCCATTCTACATGTCGCACCACAAGGGCAAGATGATCAAGGCCCTCATATCGGAAGCCAACAGGGTGTATCGGCTTTGGTGTCGAAACAATCCCGGATTCTCCGACAAGGGGCGCGTCCATCTAATTGCCCACTCCCTGGGAAGCGCCATGGCTCTCGAGATCCTGTCTCGGCAGCCGACGATTGCGCCACCCCTAGATCTCAGCCAGACGGAGCCGGGCACGCGTTTCCTCGAGTTCGACACCAAAAACCTGTTCCTCATGGGCAGCCCCGCGGGCTTCTTCATGCTGCTCGAGAGGGGCCACCTTATCCCGCGACGTGGACGGCGCAAGCCCGGCGCCGACATCAGCGACACGGTCGCGGACGATGTCGTGGGCGAGGCTGGCATGTTTGGGTGCCTCGCGGTCGACAATATCTACAACATCCTTGCCAAAGAGGACCCCATCGCCTACCTGCTCAACGGGTCCGTCGACGCCGCCTACGCGGCGAGCCTCAAGACCGCGTACCTCCCCAGCACTTCCGTGTCCTTCCTCAAATCCGTGGGGGACGCCTTCCGCAGCGTTGTGCCGGGCATGTCGCCCAGCGCGAATCCGCTCATGGAGGAGCCCGAGAGGCCATCCACCGTCCGCCTGCCCTCTCAGCTCGAGCTCGAGATCCGGGACTTCACCAGGGAGGAGATCGCCGAGAAGAAGGCGTACCTCCTCAACGACAACGGGCAGATCGACTGGTTCCTGCGGTCTGGCGGCGGGCCCCTCGAGATCCAGTACCTCAACATGCTCAGTGCTCACACTAGCTACTGGACCAACATGGACTTCATCCGCATGGTGTGTATGGAGATTGGCAGGAAGCCCGGGCGGGCAAATACGATTCCTGCCATGAGAGCTGTTAAGGCGTCAAAGCGGAACCTGCCCTAGCTTCCCCTTCTCAAGATTTTTGCCCAACTCGGTCCTTTGATCATTCCGCTGGGTCCCTACAGGGCACACTCTTCGTTTCTTTCTGCATGGCACAGCGCAGCGCGTTTTTCTTTTTTCTTTCTCCTTTGGATTTCGATGTGGAGGACTTGAACACCGGCAAAGGATGATTCCCACGGTTGTACTGGATAGAATGGATAGCTATTTTCTCAGACTCATATAATTCAGAATTTCACCAGGGGTAGAGTAAAGAGACCACCACGCGATGCCGATCCACTCCAGACTATTCCTCCACGCGATGAGGCACTTGATTTCCAACGAGCGACTCTTGAGTGTTTAATCAAAACCTTCCAGCTCCATCATCTCCTTGTCCGAGATCTCACCGCCGTAATCGTAGCTATCGTTCTGCATCAGCGTCGGCTGCGCCGGTACCGCGGCCTCCTCTTTCGCCCGTTCCTCGTCAATCTTCTCCTGGTGGAGCTCGAGGTCCCTGGGCCCCCACGTACTGATGCCTTCCTGGTCCTTAGCCCGGAACGGCTGCGCCATCGTCTTGAGGAACCTCCTGGCACTGCTGACGGCCATATCGGTGCTGAGGTTGACATCTGCGTCGGAGAGACCCTGGTTGATCCACTTGGGCAGTTGGGGCCTCTTCTTCTGGAAACGACGGTCTGCCAGCACCATGACGCCGTAGTCGTCCTTCCCTCTGAGGACTCGGCCGAGGCACTGGGCCGCATGACGCATGGCATCGAAAGACAGGAAGTCGTTCTCCCTGATCCTGTACGTCTCCCTCAAGAACTCGAGTCTTGCCTTGAGAATGCGGGACTCGGTGTACTGGAACGGCACGCCGATACACAGCACGGTGCGGCCATACTGGTGGTCGAAGTCGATGCCCTCGGACACCTTACCTCGAGCAACGCAGAGCAGGATGGCGCCCCTACCGTTGCAGCAGGCCGTGCGGTACGTCTCCAGAGCCAGGGAGGTCTCCTGCGCGTCTGGCGTCTCGACGAGGATGAGCTTGTACTTCCAGATCTCGTCCAGGATGCCCATGCCTTGCCACATGCTGATGATGGACTCCATGTACAGATACGACGGGAAGAAGACTACCATGCCGTCCGGGGTGATCTTCGCAAACTCGGTGAGGAGGCTGCCGTAGTTGCGTACGACGCTCGGTTCGTTGCGGACCTGGAAGCCCGATGACACTGAAGCCTGGTCACTCCCACGCGTGACGATCATGGGCAGGAAGGACTTCCTGGCGAGTGTCATGCTGTACGACTCCTGGATCACGGTGGAGAAATCCAGCATCTTGGGGTACATCTCCAGGGGCGAGATGGTACCCGAGGTGATGATGACGGAGTAGAATCTCTCAAAGACCGGTCGAATGGCGATGGCGGCATCTAGACATGTAAAGTGAAGAATTGGGTTAGGTACCTCAGCAGTGTCCGACTCGAACGGCTCCAAAATGAGGAGAAACCCCTTATCGTAGGTCGCAACGAGGGTGGCAAAGGTGGCTACCTCCTGTAGTGGCTGATAGTCCTCGATGTTTGTGAGCTCAAGCGTTCTCACAAGAGATGTAAGCCGCTCAGCGCAAAATCTCAGGGGCTTTTTCTCGATGAATGTATGCTCTCTTAGGTGAGCCAGGAACGAGGGAGGTGTTTCTGAGATGACTTGGCGAACTTTCATCCGCGTCTAGGCATGGGGAAATTAGTATCACAATTACTTGCAGATCACGACGTGACATGAACATACCTTGAGGTATTCGATGAACCGTTTCAAGAAGGCGACAAAGTGCTCGGCCCTCCTGATGTTACCCGGTACTGCCTCCGTGAGTAAGTCTGACGGAAGAGCTGCATCGATGTCAGCATATCTTCCTTCGCGTCTTGCCTTGATGCCGATATCGATGGCTGGCTCACCAGGATTTGCCATGAAGGCATCTTCTTGACGAGCCTGATCCGCTTCACGCAGTCCCTGGACCAGTTTCTCGTATTCATTTTGCAGTTGTTGCTGATCGGTGGCTCGCATGTCGGCGATCTTCCGCTCCAGGTTCTGAGCCCCTCGGGTGGCCCTCCTGAGAGAGTCTTCGGTGATGTCTGTACTCAGAGCTTCGATGCAGACATTATCGATGTTGTGGGCTTCATCGAAGACCACAATACAGTCTTTGGAGAAGTCCCTGGATACCCGTTCGGCAATTTTTGGATCTAGAAGATAGTGATAGGAAAAGATAACGACATTGCAGTATTGCATCTGTGAAAAACCCGTGTCAGGTCTAGAATCATATCAGTGAAGGAAGCGGGATGTCTTACCATACGCCGCGCTGTGAAATAGGGGCATTGCTTGTGGTCCTCTCCGTATTGCAGAAGATCCTCGAAAGACCAAACGCCATTGGGTATCAGATTGTGCGGCTCTAATAAGTCTAGATTCTGGAGAGGGCATGTCTGGTTAGAGATGGCCATCAAACAAGGCCTGCAGGTCTCACTTACGTCGTGGTATATGCAGACATCGACATTCTCACCCTTCTCCTTCTTCTCCTTGACGAACCCTGCGGTCAGGCTTCGACAACGCGCATCAACGACGGAACCGCTCTTTTCTCTCTTGACGGATGGATGTAGGCAGAGGTTCTTTCGACTTGTGAGGCCGAGGCCGCGGAAATCCTCCTCGAACCCGAGTTGCTGCGTACGATAATTCATCAAGGACTTGAGCTCCACAAGCGCCTTTTCGATCTCGGACATGGTACCTGGGCCCTTGATAAGTAAGGCGTTTGACAATGTAATGACGCTGATGATGGTTCACAAACGAGAGCAGTAGACCAGCTTTCTTTTCTCCGGCATGTATTGCTGGTAGGCCACGATCAAGGAGAGCAGTGACACTGTCTTGCCAGTCCCCGACGGCATTTCTAGGACGCAATGACCGCCGGCGTCAAGCGTCCCTAATGATGTCCCAATCGTGTCAGAATGGAGTGGTTTGCTCCTAGCTCAAATGGGGAAGACAGAACTCACGTTTGAGATCGCACATGTAGCTATCATATAGCAGCCATTGTCAGTCTGGCCGAGTAAAAGAGGGGGCGGTGGGAAACATTGGCTCAAGGAAACTTTGCTTACGCATATTGCTCTGATCATTCGCATTCCAAGTCAGCTGTGAACAAGCTTCGACGATTCCAATGTTCATTGAGCGCAAAACGAACCTGGATATATTCTTGGATATGGGAAGAGGACAGGCAGGTCACTATTGAGGTGGCGATTAGCTGGGGATACGATGCCAAACCCTGCTTCTTTCGCCCGAGTGGCATACTCAATCATGAACTTCATTTCGACTGCAGTGATCCTTTGTTGGATCGCTTCGACTCATGAATGGTTGATGAGTCTCTGATGCAGCGAATGCGGCCCCGCGACATGGGGATGGAGGATATGCGAGAGGCGTGGGCGACGAGCTGCCCGCCGGTTGATGATGATCATCAGGTACGAAGATACATTGATTTCTTAGAGTTTCAGGGCGGCCCAGAGTCTCGCGTCATCACGTGATCTCTTGATTCTGACGATATGAAGCTAAGCGAATTGCTGAGCTAATCAGGACCGCTAAAACCGAACGAGGCCCTTCTCTCCCTTCGCGGAGAAGACCCACGCGCACGATCCATCAATCAATGGATGAAGTCGCCGGCGAAATGAAGCGAAGCCAATTGATCCATTGATCGATCCATGAACTGGGCCGCCTCGGACGCTCCAGGGATTCGATCCATCCGCTGCACAGGGACGGAGATCGTCCAGGTACGGGCAGTCCTCGTGCAGGATTTCGGTACTCGTACATACTGATACTGTACTCGTACTCGTACATACACTGCAGTCCTGACCTGTACGAGTACTACCTGTACCTTACTCGCGCTGCCCGTCCTCGGGTCTGTACGTGCGACATGCAGGCATCGATCGAAAATTACGCATTCCAATTTCCGCATCTGCCAAGTCGGCAAGGAGCCCATCGACCTCCCAGTCTTGGTCCTTGCCGCGGCGGACGGGACCTGGTGTCCTGGGAAACACCCGATCATTCCAGTCGAGTTCAATCCGGCTGGCAAGTTGCCCATTGCGTCCAGACCTTCGAATGCGGATACCGATATGGAGTACAGGTAGATTGATCCGCCTTGATGCCTTCAACGAGCGCATTCCCCACCTTTGCAAAGCTCCTTGCAGCCTTTACGGAGTACTCGTACGAGTACGAGTACGGAGTATGTATTACTATCAGTATGTCCAATTCCAACTCCGTAGTACGAGTACGAGTACTTGAAGTCTCTTAGGCTCTGCCCTCCTGTGGAAGACGCCGGTCGCTCCCAGAAGACATACGAGGCGCACCGAGAAACAATTGCATTGTACGATGCGCAAAAGGGCCCTTCGAATCGATTGCTACTCGTAACCTGTGTACTCCGTATGCACACTTCCAGTACGACTCAGTGCCTGTAAGGCATCGATCCATGGCTGCCGACCTCGCTCATTCAATCATTTGAACCTTTCCCCGGTGCAGAGCTCGTACGAGTACGGTGCTCGTACTGGCAATAGCTTCAACGGCCTGATGCCACCATCTGGAATGGCCATCGACGCCAGTCTTGCCGGGCCGTCCAATTGGGATCCCGCAGACGAACACCATTAGAGGATTTAGATGCATGCTAGGCTCCAAGCTCACAACCCCGCCTCCAAGAGCCAAGGCCGGCGAGCAGGCAAACCCTGGCCCTGGTCGGCATGCCGAAGCAAGGCTGCTGGGACAAGACAAGGATCGGATTGGGCGAGCCGCGAACGCGCGCGCTGACGCCGCCGTTGGTTGGTGGCAGCGCTGTCTCTTTTGTGTTCGTCAGGGTGGTCGATTGCTCGCGGTGGTCGCATCATCCTCCAATTGAGGCCCGGCCGGGACGCCGTGTACAACTCGTCCTGGTAGCCCAGCATCTGGGCCATTGCCTCGTGAGTCCCTTTGCTTCGGTCGTTTCGATGCGGGAGGGGAGGGCGAGCCGCCAGATGATGTGCGTGTGAAACCTCGATTGCTCCCATCCTAAGAGGCAGGTCGAAGGTGTCTCTCCCTCTCTTCAACAAGTTCTGCTCTCCAGCTGCAGGGGAGAGAATATTCACGGACTCGTCTTGGGCATGTGGATATGTATTGATTGTACGCAGCGTGAGTGTATGTATGCAGTGATGCGCTCCGAGGGACACCAAGAACCCTCCAGTTTCCACCCAACAGATCAACTCAATCATTGATCCTCGCTTCTTCCTGCTCGCAAACAACTCTTGTTCCTTACCTCGTGCGGTCCAATCTCGCCTTTCTCATTTGCGCTGCGTCCTGCCTTGTTTCTCTCCACGGGGCGACAATCTTTCCGCAATATCTTTCCCATCTCCGTCCATCTCCTCCTCCTCCTCCTCCTCCTCCTCCTCCTCCTCCTCCTCTCCTCTTGTTCTTCTTCTCGTCTCCCTGCGCCGCCTCCCTTCTCTTGTTCCTCCTCCCCCTTCCCTTGTCTTGTTCAAGGTTGATGAGGCGACAGGAAGCATTGCGACGATCCGTTGGATGATAGATCTTTTAATTTCGCCCGATTTCCGCCTTCTACCGACGTCAACCATCTCTTGGAGCGTGGCCGATCGAGAGGAACCCATTGCACAGTGCCCTCCTGGCAATTGAGTTCCAGTCTCACGTCGTCCTTGTGTTTTTTTTTTAATCTTTCTCTCTCTCCTCTGCCCAAGTTCTTCTCGGGTATTTTCCATCGCCGCCAATTTACCTGTTCTTTTCCTTTCCTCCTTTCACCGCGATCCCTCTCACGATCTGCAGGAAATACACCAACCATTGCCTGGATTGGATTTGCCACATTGCGCTCATCTCCCTGACAACCAGCTTCTTTACTCACCACATCCAAGGAGAACTACTTCTTCTTCTACATACCTGTCGGGTTGATGCTGCGCCTAGGTTGCTCTTTGGCGACGACCGGCTCACGGCGAGCCACATTCACTAGCCTCGTCTCGCCCTGGAATTGAGTCCTCGTCTCGGACTGTGTGTGGGCAACACGCCAGGTCGACTTCATCATTGCGCCGCCGATCATAGCATCATTGCTAGTCGAGTTCTTGATCCGCACTTGTCACGCGAGCCTCGTCGCCAACGTCTTTCTTGAACTGGAGCGGAAGATCTAGTCTCTCCCATTCCCTATTCTTTCACCAGATACCCATCCAGCCGACTCGTCGTTTTTCTTATTTCTTTTCCTTTCTTCTTTCTTTTTTCTTGTACATCTTTCTTTGGTATACTACCCACTCTTTCCACAGCCTCGCGCGCTCTGCCGTGCCTTTGAGCCAGTTCTCGCGGGCTCTCTCGACCTCGAACGCCATGGCAACCATCGCCCTGCCTAGGCTGGTGCCCTCTCCTCCGCCGAACTCGCCATCGTCCGCCATCACCTCCTCAATAACGCCCCCGCGCTCCCTGCATAGCCTATCGGCCTCATCGTCGACTCCTGCGTCCTGCCCGGTACCCATTCCGGTGCCCAACAAGCACATTCCCACATGCCCCACTGGTCCGGCCAAGGTCGGCGATCCGGAGACCCCGCCGTGCTCACCGGACCAGACCGAGCTCACCGAGCCGACCGAGCCGCCCGAGCCGGCACAGGCCGCCGCCGCGGCAGCGCAACAGAGCTCGCTCCTCTTCCCCCCACACGCATTCTTCCGGCTCGAGTTCGCGGGCAGCTCAATCTACGAGATCGATGCCGCGCACGTTGCCGAGGCCATCGACCATGCGGCACGCCAGCCGCTCCCTGAGCCGGCCGCCGTCTTCCCCTGGCTCCACGGCATCCATCGCTACAACCGCCTCCAGCAGAATTTTTTCAGCGGGCGCGACTGCACCACAAAGTCCACGCCGACCTGTCTGCGCGGGATCACCGTCGTCAAGGCCGATGGCAAGCTTTCAGTGGCTTGCCTCAAGGGCGCCGTGTCCCCCGCCGAGCTGATGTACACCGACATCGGGAGGGAGTTCATCGAGTCGGATCCGGTGGAGGGCTTCTCCATCCGCAATTTCCACATCCAGCCGGTCAAGGCGGCGCTCACCTCTGACATCATCGTCTACGGAGAGAGTCTCTGCGAAGCTCGGAAGGTAGCCCTGGAATTTGCCGCGGCGCAGCGGCGATGGCGTGAGAAGCAGGCGCGGCAGGGCAGGGCTCTTCCAGAGTACAACACGTTCGTCTGCACGAGCCCCTTTACCGAATTCGAGGAGAAGTACAGCCACCTGGTCGCCGTCGATTCGGCCGGCGTCGCCACCGGCAAAGTGCTGGACTTTATGTTCGAGGAGCGTCGAGAGATGTGGGAGATGACGAAGGCGACAGAGATCTCGCAAAACGTCTTTCTGGGCCCGACGCCGGAACCCGGCAGCGAGGAGGAGCACTTTTACGACGTATTGATAGAGTGCAGCGATGCTGGCCGGCTCAACCCGTCGCTTCTGCAGTTCGTGGCCGAGAATCCTGATGACGCCCCAAGGCCATCCGCGCACGACTTCCCATCGTCGGGGAGCATACTGCCGTCCTCCTGGTCCCAGGCCGAGGCCAACGGGTTCCTCGAGTCCTGCAAATGGCTGTTTCACATCTCGCACGGCACCCTCCCTGCCGTGTACGCCACCGAATCGGACATTGAGGAGGACACGAATATGCTCGAGACGATGGAGCTGCCCCGCCCGCGCAAAATCCTCATCCACTGCACGGATGGCTACACCGAGTCGTCCCTGTTGGCTCTGGCCTACCTTAGCTACAGCACGGGGAGATCACTTCCGCAGGCGTGGACCCATCTTCACACGGCCAAAAACCGCAACTTCTTCGCGTACCCGTCCGACGTCTCCTTCTTGTCCTCGATAGCTTCGCGCCTGCTGGCCGAAACACCTCTGGCTGTCGATCCCAGTTTCAAGGACGGCATCGAGAGGCTCACCATTGACGACCCCGAATGGTTCAGCTCTTTCGATGGTTCGCTCCCGAGCAGGATCCTCGACTATCTCTACCTCGGGAACCTGACGCATGCGAATAACCCCGATCTGCTCAGGGAGCTCAACATCCGCCAGATCCTCAGTGTTGGGGAAAAAGCCTCGTGGAAAGATGAGGAGCTAGAGAAATGGGGGTCCGCGAATGTATGCGTTGTCAAGGGCGTGCAAGACAACGGCATCGACCCCCTTACCGCAGAGTTCTACAGATGCATAGAGTTCATAGGTTAGTATTGTGCCACCTACACCTCCTCTTCCCACCAGACCATGAAGCGCAATGGCTGACTTCTTGTCCCCCCACCTTCCCCCTTTTCCAGAAAGAGGAAGACAGAAAGGAACAGCAACCCTGGTGCACTGCCGCGTCGGCGTGTCCCGCAGCGCCACCATCTGCATCGCCGAGGTCATGCGAGCCATGAACCTGTCCTTCCCGCGCGCATACTGCTTCGTGCGAGCCCGCCGCCTCAACGTCATCATCCAACCGCACCTGCGCTTCGCCTACGAGCTGCTGCGCTGGGAGGAGCATCTCCAATCCAGGCAGGAGGCTCAGTTGCCCTTCAAGAGGGAGATGGAATGGGGAGAGATCGCCCGCGAGATCGCGCTGATGAATCGGCCCTACGCGAAGTAAGAAGAAAACAGAAAACAGAAAAGAAAAGAAGAGAAGAGAAGACGAAAGAACAAAATCAGAGTCCGGCTCCTTCTTCTTCGACGGCAGAGCTTTTGGATGGCCCCTTTTTGCATCTGCCGCACTGACTTTCTTCTGTTTTGGAGCCCTACTCCCCTACGCTCCGTCGAATTGCCTTTCGTTCCTCTTTCATGGTTCGACATACCTTATTTTGTTGTATTGCATCCCCGCCGTTGTCGATGAGGCACCTCTTCATCTTTTGGGGGAACATTCATGTACGCAAGCATTTTCACCCGATTTGATGCCATATTGTTTGCGGCAATGGAAGGATCACCCGCGTCTTTCGTTTCTCCGCATTTCTGTTCCTTTTATTCTTGATTCCATCTTCAAAATTGTACTTGCGGACCTCACGGACTGCTCGACGTTCGACAGCATTGAGATTCAGTTTCAGAATTCGATGATCGCTCAAGCGCTCTTTGTCCATCAGTATTCGTCACCAGAAGCCTCGATGTCTTCATTCCCCCCGTTTCTTAGCCCTTCCCGGCATCTGCCGGACTTCTCTCGTTTTACTTGCTGATATTTGTTTCTGTTTTGATTCATTTCATGTTTGATGAAGAAGCAAAGGCTACCTGAGTACGCCTATTCATAGTATCGCTATAAAAACAAGAAGAAAGAAAAGAATCCAAATATGCCAAGGCGCTATCTAGCGAGCAATCCTCCCCCACCGTTTAAAAGTGAGGAAGCATTAGTCCCGTAGACGTAGAGGGTATTTTGTATCAAATGCTGTGAGTCCGGGGCGATTAAGAAGAGAAGAATGGTGGTAATCGAGACGCCTACTGAACAGAACTGAGACCCCCCTTTCCCCCAAGACACGCGATAAGCAGCAGATAAAGGAGGCCAAACTTCGAAAACACCAAAAATGAGCAAAAGCTGAAGGGAGAAAACAAACAAACAAGTAAATCCATTCCGCGGTCATGACTCCGTGGCTATTGGTAAGGCATGATTGTGGTGATAGCAATGGTGCTTCAATCTGGGACAAGAATTCATTGACCATAGACACCAGAGTCATTCCTGTCGTCGCCTTCGAGAACACTGAATGAGGAATGTCAGTTGAGATGTGATCCTGAGGATGGAGGTCACGTCCTCGGGAATGACTCACGAAAATTGCTTGACAAGATAGCCTTCCCCGCCGTTCTCCATGTCAATGTTATAGACGTAGAAGCCACCGTCGCTCGTGACCACCATGACTTGCGGACTGCTGCTGCTCATCGCCACGACGCTGCGCAGTGGCCCAGTCGACGCGCCGGACGCGCGATTAGCGCCGCCGGCGGCCGAGGACCTGGGGATCTTGATGTAGGCAAAGTCTCTCAGGGGCTCCCACATCTCGGTCACGGACTGCGGCAGATAGGAGCCGACGACGCCGACGACGCCGCGGCCCATCATCTGCGATGATCGCCGCAGGATGTTGCCGAAGGAGCCACTCTGCCTCCTGCTGCTGAGATCGGTGTTGGCAGCGGACGAGGCGTTGGTGCCCGTGGCATCGGCGCCGTCGCTCTTCGGGGACTCGGTTGTGCTGTTACCGGGCGAGTCAGCATCGTCGTGGTGTCTCGCGCGGGACCAGCGATCCTGGCGCATGGGGGACCCAGGGGGTTCGATCGGAGCGCCCGCGGGCGTGGTATTGCCGGGTGGAGCCCCAAGGCGGAAGATGTGGACGGTGTCGGATGTGGAGGACACACAAAGCAGTGTCGAGCTGAGATTGAAGGACATGCTGTAGATGGTCGAAGGGTACGTTCCGCGTCTGAACTGGTAGAGCTTCTGCCCTCTCGGGATCGAAAAGACGCGGATGATTGTCCCGGTCTCGCTGGCCGTCGCCAGCAGGGTTCCTTCGCTGTTGAGGCAGATGCACGACAGCGGGGCGCGGTGAGCCTCGATGACATTAACAGCCTTGAGGGTCAGGGTGTCGAAGACCAGGACCTCGCCAGAAGTGGGTGCAACGTATGTAGACTGAGGAGGAGCATGGGCCGGCCTCCTTGCCTCGGAATCTTCTCGGGCCTTGGGAAGAGGATATGCGATGAAGCAGTTTTCCGAGGACGGTGAGAGGGCGCAGATGGCGGACGGATTCGGAGACGTCGGGATCGTGTAGAGGAGGCTCATGTTGCTGATGTCGTAGAGATAGATCTCTTCTTCGAGGACGACGGCTAATCGCTTGCGGTTCAATCGCACGGCCAACACCGCCGAGGGGAATGTGAGTTCGCATATGATGGATCCTCTCTGCGAGCCAAACCGAGCGCTGTCAGCAGCCTGTGACGGGGCCGTGGATGTTGAGGGGGTGGCGAAGCCGTCAGCCAGTCACCTACCTTTGTGTTCTGTATTATAAGATGGCGAGGGGACAGTATCAGGGCGACGAGGGAGGTCGAGAACAGCATCTCGATGATGGCGATGTTGCCGTCATCGCTACTGAAGATCCGCGAGAAGGGGTCGGTATGGTAGATTCGGAAGCCTTTTGAGGTGCCTTGACATCGCGGAAGCAGACTCATCAGTTGAGATTCCATCCGGTCGCCCCCCCCCCCCCCAAGGGCGAGGGAGGGCAAAGCAAGGGATGGGCGTGAGGACACAGGTGCGCTCGCGAACTTACCAACAGCAAGGCAGCTGTGATCTTGGTTGAACGTGATAAAGTTCAGAGAAAGATTTGCCATGTTGGGCGACCGAGGCGTCCCCCAGCAAAGACGAGCCGGAGGACTTGGGATCGGCGGATGGACGTGTCGGAGGGGAAGGCGAGCAGCTTGCCACGAGGGAGGCGAGGGACTTGATCGATCGATCGAGGTGAAGGCGTTCGGCGGGACGAGACGCCGAAGGCAAAAGGGGTGGAGAGATGGGAAAGGAGGGGAGAAGAGAGGTAATGGAATGAATCTCTCGTGTCGGCGAACAGCGTCGGCAGCAAAAGAAACCAAGTCGTTGCGACGGGATGCGACGCGGCTGGGCGAGCGAGGTATTGATTGTCTTGAGTTTCTTGGTGAGAGGGGCGCCGGGGGGGGGGGGGGGGGGGGGGGGGGGGGGGGGGGGGGGGTT
>NQYQ01000005.1:1287628-1298724 GCA_003055925.1 Escovopsis sp. Ae720 | reverse complement strand
TAGTTTATTTAAAATTAGCTATATTTTATAATATATTAAAAAGAGTTTTATATCTTTTTAGATCTTTAAAGGTTAAATAATTAAGGTATTAGTAATTATAAAAGGTTATTATTTTAAATCTTTTAATAATTAAGGCTATTATATTTTTATTTTAAGCCTAAGATTAGGTTTAGGCTAGGTCTTTTAACTTTATATTTTAGACTTTAAATTATAATATTAGTAAAAATGCCTTTATATTAGCTTTTATTATAAATATAAAATTTAATATAAATATAAAGAGATCTAGCTTTATTATTTTTATATTTTTAGTTTAATATTATTAGACTTTAAGATTATTTTTAATAGCTTTAGCTTTAAGTTTTACTTTAAAAATAGCTTTTTTTTACCTTTAGTTTTTTATTTAAATATCTTTAAATAATTAAATATATTTACTTAAGTTTATTACTTTTATAATTAATATAAGGATTTTAAATTAAAATTTTAAGGCTTTATTTTTAAAAAGTATATAATATTAAAATTAATCTTTATTATAAAAATCTTTTTAAAGTTTTTTTTTATTTTTATTATATTTAAAATTTATTAGCTTAAGATTATAATTAATATAAAAGTTATAAAAAAAGGTTTTATTAAACTTAATATTTTAAGTAATATAAACTTATTTTATTTTAAGGTTTTAAACTTAGAATATATTTAAAGCTATATAGTTTATAAAATAGCTTATATTTACTTTAAGCTTTATTTTAAAGTATCTTTAATATTTAATTACTTTATAATCCTTTTTTAAATAATATACCTTATAATTATATATATAAATACCCTTTTAACTTAGCTTAAAATTTATAAGGCTATTTTAGATTTATATTAAGGTATCTTTTTTATATTAATTTTTAAACTTATATATTAATAAAATAAATTTATTTTATATAAAGAGGCTTATATTATAAAAAAAGGTAATAGCCTTAACTATTTTTAGCTATAGCTTTACTAAAAGGTATACTCTTTTTTTTATTTTAATTTACTTAATTATAATTTCTTATTTAATATATTTAATAATATTATTAGGCTTATAAATATATAAAGGGAATAGCTTAAGGTTAATCCTTTTTATATTAGCTTATTACTAGAATTATATTTAGCTATAGATTATAATAATTACTTTTTTATTATTTTAATAAATCTTATAAATTAAAAGCCTATATTACCTTTTTACTTAGTATTTAAATTATAAATAAGTCTAAAAGATTATAAATAAGGTTTTATTTAGTAAAAAAATAATATAAGTCTAGCTATTATATTTATTCTTAATTATAAAAAGCTAATAAGTATTATTATATTTAGGTTTATATTTTTAAAGATTTTAGTAAATCTATTAAAATAGCCTAATACTTTTCCTTTTTAAAATTTAATAAAAGATTATTTAGTATATATTAGCTTTTATATAAAGCTTATAATCTAAAAGCTTAATACTTTTAATTTTAATATTATAAGCGTTTTTAACTAAAGCTTAAAAAGCCTTAAGTTTAAAATACCTTACTTTTAAATATTATAATAATTTATTATTTTTTCTTAATAAAGATATATCTTTTAATAACTTTTATTATATAACTAATATACTTAGTTTAATTTTAAGTATATATTTATTTATTAGCTTTTTACTTTTTAGATTTTTAAAATAAAAAGAAAGGGAAGTATATTTAAAAAATACTAAGTTATAAGTATATTAAAGCTTTACTAAGACTATATTTATAAAACACCTTAAAAGAATATAAATCACTAGGTAAGTTATACTATACTAAATTATACTTGATTTATAAGTAACCTTAGGGTAAGTATTATAATAAGACTAAGGCTTAGATTATATAAGTTCAAGTAGCATAACCTAAGCTATAGATATACCTAGGCTAGATAACTTAGCCTTATATAACTATATATCTATCTAATATATAGTATTATAATTATCCTTTCCCTTAAGTATATTAACTATAATATAAATTCCTTATAATAAAAATAAATAAAAAGCTTTATTTAATATATACCTTATATATATTTTATTTTATTTTTATTAATAGGTTATTAAGGTAATTAGGGTAATTACTTATTTATACTTTTCCCTTTATATTTTTATTTATTTTTTATATTAGTAATTAGTATTCTTTTTTATTAATAACTTTAATTAAAAAACTATTATTTTTTATTATAATTCTATTATAAAAAACCTATAATATCTTAATCTTATAATACTACTTCTTACTCTAATTATTAATTATAACTATTAATATTAATATAAATAGTAAAGAATTCCCTACTATCTTACTTATCTTAGCTAGTTTATAGCTAATTAATACCTTTATTTTAGCGCTTAATAATAAATATTATTAATTATACCTTATCTATATATTTTACTAATATATAAAGAATTCTTTTTTAATAGAAATAAGCTTTAGTAAAAATTTACTTTTATTTTATAATATTTTTACTAATTATTTTTAATTTACTAATATAGCCTTAACCCTTAATAATATTACTTTTTCTTTAATTAAACTAAGAAATAATAATAATAATATTACTATAAATAATACTTTTATATTATTAGCTTTATTTATTTTATTTATTACTTTAATAATAGCTTTTACTAGCTTACTAATATCTTTAATTAAAAAGAATAATAATTCCTTTAACTTATTATTTAATAATTTATTTTCTAATAATAATAATAATAGCCTTATACTACCTATAAATCTATTCTCTCTCTTTAGTCCTTTACTAATACTAGTTTTATCCTTACTATCTATATATATTCCTTATAATATAAAAGAGATAAGTATATATAATTAATATAAGTAATATTTATAAGGATTATATTATAACTTAAAGTCTAATATTCCCTTTAAGTATTTAATAATAAAAATACCTTTATTTATTAATTACTATTTAATAGTAATAACCTAATATATTTATTACTTTAATAAAAAAAGAATATATAATTTAATAAGTTTATATCTTTTTTATTTAGAAATTATATCTAATTTACTAGGTTCTTATACTTTTATATAATAACTAAAATAATTTATCTTAGATCCTTTTATATATATATATTTTATATTAACTTAAAATAAACCTATAAAGTCCTTATAGTTTTTCTTTTTATTAAAATATAATAGCTAACCTATCCTTTTTAAATATAATAACTTTTTTAACTATTAATATAGCCCTTAGGAATTTAATAGGTAATTTTACCTTTATAATTACCTACTATAGCTTAACCTAGTATTTAAGTAATATAAAGTACTTATAAGAAATATATATTTTTTTCCTTTTTTTATTATAATATAGCTAACTTTTTAATAAAACTATTTTATAAAATATTAGGATTTTATTACTTATTATTAGGATTTCCTATTAGTAAGTTTTTAACCTTTTTTATATAATATTATAAGTTTTTTATATCCTTTTTATTTAGTTTTTTCTAATATTTATTAAAGATATTACTATATTAAAGGCCTAGGCCTATTATCTAATTCCTTACCTAATCCTTAAAAATAATAAGTATAGCGCTTAAATAAGCGTTATTTTATATTTCTATAAAAAGCTTATAATAGCTATTTTAGTAAATCTTTATAGCTAAGGCCTCTTTAATAAAAATAAAATTATTATCCTAACTCTTATCTAAAAGCTATTCTATTATAATATAATTATTAACTTTCTAGTTAACTTAATAATATTATAAAAATATATTTAAGTTTTTTATTTTTTTAGATTTATTTTATTTATAATTATTTAATAACTTATAATTTTTTTACTTTATATTTAGTTTTTTCTTTTATTTATAAAAATTTAAAAATTATTTACTTTATTAAAATATTTTCTTTATAAACTTATTTATTATATTCTAATAACTATTTAATTTATTTTATAAGAAAATACTTTTATTTTTTCTAAACTATTTAATCTTAGATTAATTATACTTTTTATTTATCTTTTACCTTATTTAAAGGTAATATTAAAAGCAAATTACCTATATTCTAATACCCTTAATTCTATAATTCTAATAAGCTTATATAAAATATATTATATATTATATTATATTATAATAATAATACTAAGTAATATATCTATTTTCTTACCTTTTATAGTATTCTTAGTAGCCTAATATATTATAATATAAGCTTTTTAATTTTATATATAAATTAAAAATTCTTTATAAATAAAACTACTAAATTATTAACTTAAAAAGATTAGTTTAAGTAGTTTTTATTATAATATTTTACTTATCTTTTAGTTATAATAAGCTAATATTTTTTTAATTTTTTTTATACTTTTTATAGCTTTTTAATATATAATTCTATATTTAGAACCTTTCCTAGGGTAATATTATCCTTAATATTAATATAAAAATTAAGTAAATATTCTAATAATATATTAAATAAAGATATTTTTATTATAATACTTTATATTTTATTAAATATATATTATATTATTTATAAAAGTCTTAGCTAATTTTATAGATTTTTATTTATAAAATATTATAAATATTATTTAATTATTTAGTTTATTTTTTTTATTTAACTATTAGTTTATAGGTAAAATATAGTTAATAATTATTATTTAACCTTAAAATAAAAATAAAAAGAAAACTAAAATTTACTTATAAATAATAATCCTTTATCTATTACTATTCCCTTTAAATTATTAGTATATTAAAGTTTAATTTTATTATAAAAAAGCTTTATAAGCTTAACTATTATAATTATATATAATATAAGAAAATAGAATATAAATTTTATAAAATAATTTACTATAACTAAAATAATATTTACTATCTTTCTTTAAAAGTATACCTTTAGTAATCCTTTAATAAAGTCTATAGTAAATTCTTTTATAAAACTTTTAAAAATTAGTAATAACTTAAGCTACTTAAATAGCTTATAGCGCTTAACTATTTATCTTTAATAAATTTAATAGTTTTTAATATAATTTTTTATATTAAGATATATTTTTTTTTAAAAAAACTTTTAAGTAAAAAGCACTTTTATTTTCCCTTTTTTAAAATAATTAGCTAATAAGTTATTATAATATAATTATAATAGCTTATTTTAAAGGTAATTCTTTTTAGTATTATAATTCTTTATTTAAATTATAATAAATCCTTTATAATACTTTAATTTATATTTAATAAATACTTCTTTATTTACTTTATCTTAGAATCTATATTTTAACTATTTATAATAAGCTAAAGTAATAGATTTTAAACTATTAGGTTATAAAGATCTTCTTTTATTATTACTTTTTTAGCTTATTATTTTATAATAATTTAATAATAACCTAATATATTATCTATTTATATTAATAAACTTTAAATATATATTAAAATTATATATATTTTATAAGTAATATTTATATAAATAAATATACTTTATAGTTTATTTACTAACTTAATAAAATATTCTAAATTAAATAATATCTTTATTTTATATTCTAGCCTTTTTAAAGGACTATTTATTAGATTTAACCTTTTAAGGTAATACTTAATAATAAAGTTATATAATATAAGAAATATATACTATTATACTTATTAATTATTTAGTTTTACTTACTTTATAAAGCTTTATAAATTCTAATAATTTATAAAAACTTTTACTAATTTACCTATACTTTTAATATAATATCTTTAATATTTAAATACTTTTATTATAACTAATATTTTCTAATCTAAGGTTTTATAGTTTAATTTAGCCCTATAAAATACTTATAATTAAAATATAACTAAATATTATCTCCTTTTTTTATTAAGTTAGAATAAAATAGCTATTAATATAAACTTTAATATATTTATTTTAATTTATATTAGTTTATTTAGCTTATAGTATTAAAGTAAAGGTATATATTAAAAAGTATTAATTAGATTATAAAATATATACTTTTCTTTATTTTTAAAAGTAACTAATTTTAGCTTCTTTTTATTAGTTATTTCTTTTAAAAGTTTATATAATAGTTTTATTATATTTATATACCTTATAATAAACCTTTAATAAAAATTATAAAATCTAAAAAATATTTAGATCTTTTAATAAGTTATTAGTTTCTTTTAATTATAAATTACTTTAATCTAACTTAGATTTATTTCTAATCCTTTATTAAAAATAATAAATCCTAAAAATATAACTTTATACTTAAAAAATAAATATTTATTTAATTTAGTAAAAAGTTTAGCTTTTTATAATTTTTATAAAACTTATTATATATAATTTATATATATCTTTTAATTATTAAAAAAAACTAATATATTATTTAAATAAATAATATATATTATATTAAATAAGTTTTTTAATATAAAATAAATATAATTTTAAAAAGTTATTAAAGTATTTATAAGTTTTATTAGTAAAACTATAAATTTATAATAATTATATTATATTTAAAAAGCTATTTTCTATTTATCTTTACTTTTAAGTTATATATAATAATATATATCTTTAATATTAATTTTAATAAACTATTAATATTTTTATATTTAATCTATTAATTTTAAAATTAATAGTAATAAATATTAATTCTTAATAATAATCTTATTTAACCCTTAATAATTAATAATAAATTATAAACTTTTATTTTTCTTTAATATAAATAAAATTAATATACCTATAGGACTTTTAGAAAAGTATATATATTTATTTATAAGGTTTTTTTTAAAATATTATTATAAAGTAATTAACTTAGCTAAAGATAATAGATAAATTAGTTTATAAAGAGAAACTCTTCCTTTAATTAACTTAATTAAGTAATTTATACCTTTAATATAAGGTAAAATTTAAGAATTTTTTATAAAAAAGATATTATTAAACTTAGCTAATTTATATAGTTAATCTTATTTATTTATAGCTATAATAATAATATTATTTTTATTAAAAAATAAAATTAGATCTAAATTAATAATAATTACTAAAATTATTTTAAATAATTTATACTTTTTTTTAAATTATAACTCTAAAATAATCTTTACTTTAGTAAAATCTTATTTAAACTATTAGCTTTTATTATATAAATATAAATAAATTAATTTATTATTTATTATAATTATTAAAAGTAAAATTAGACTTATATATAAATCTTATTTAATTTTAATATATTTTCTTAAAATTATTTAAATAATACTTTATAAATCTATTATTCTAAAAAGCACTTTTTATATTCTAAATATCTATAAATCTTAATTTAAAATATTATAAAAATATAATAGATTTTTATTAATTTTTTTAAGATTTTATTATTTTATAAAATTAATACTAATTATATTAATCTTTATATTACTATTAAAATTAGCTTTTATAATAATTTTATAAATATAAAGTAATATAATTAAAATAAAGAAATAAAAGGTAACCTTAAAAAACTAAGCTAAGTTAGGGGATTTTAGCTTAACTTTTTAGATTTTCTTTTTATTTTTTTTATCTTCTTTTATAAATAATAATTCTTAAGATATATTTTACTTTAATATAAGAAATACTTAAGGACTTAACTATTATTTCTAGTTAGGTTATAATTACTTTATAAATTTCTTTTTTTATTATTAGACTTCTTTTATTTTAAAGATATTACCTTTAATTAGTTATTTTATAGTTTCTTTATAGTTAAATTAAAAGTTAACTTATTCTTTCTTTTTTTAATAATATTAAATATCTTCTAAAATCTATTAATTAAAGTAACTATTTTTTCTTTATTTAAAAAAAAATAAAATTAATAGATAAATAGCTAATTTTATAAGTTAGGCTATAGTTTACTAAAGAAATATAAAGCTCTTTTTTTCTTAGATTTTTATTAAAAATTCTTCTTTAAAAAATTAAAATAAATATAAAAATCTTATAATAATTAGTTTTCTTTTTATTTTATTATATTTAATTAAATTATAACTAATAGTTTTTTAATTTTAAAGTTTTTAAATAATAATAAAGTTTATTTTTTAAATTAGAACTAATTATTTTTTAATATAATATAAAACTTATTTAAATTTTATTTAATTAAGTAATAATCTTATCTTACTTTATAGTTAGAATCTATATAATTTAAAGTAAAAAGAATCTTTTTTAAGTCCTTATAATATTATCTTTTAGCCCTTTTAAAAGCTTATTATAAGTTATTTAACTAATTATCTTACTTATAAAATAATCTACTTAAAGTAAATTCTATAAACTATTTTACTTTAACCTTATCTTAGTCTAACTTATTATCTAACTCTATACTAATATATTTAATACTTAAGTTAAGAATTTCTTTTTTTATTTTTATAATTTAAATTTATAATTATTATATTTTCTCTTTATAATACTTTTAAGTCTAATTATCTTTTATTATATTAATAATTAGATATAAAGTAGGAGTTTTACTATTTTATTTAAAAGATTTATTACCTTTAATAACTATAAAAGATCCTTATAATTTTATAAAGGATTTATAACCTAATTATATAATAAGTATCTTAAACTTAAGTAATAAAAATAAAAGCCTTAAAAACTATAAAATACCTTAAAAGAATATAAATTATTAAGTAAGTTATATTATATTAAATTATACTTAATTTATAAATAACCTTAGGGTAAGTATTATAATAAGACTAAGACTTAGATTATATAAGTTTAAGTAGTATAACCTAAGCTATAGATATACCTAGGCTAGATAACTTAGCCTTATATAACCACGCACCTATCTGGTATATAGCGTTATATTATTATAGAAATTTTATAAAAGAGATTTTAAAGGTAGATTTATAAAAAATAGCTTTAGCCTTAATAAAAGTTTTTAATATAATTAATTATTAGTAAAACTATATAAGCTTATAATTATTAAATAATTATAATATTAATAAATATTAAATATAATATATAAAGTTTTATTATATATAAATTAAAGCTATTATAAAGGCTTAAAAAGGCTAACTACTATTATCTAATAATTAATGCCTAAGGCTACTTAATTACCTCTTAGAACTAGGTTATTATTATTCTAACCCTAGATCTTATAATCTTAGCCTTAGCCTTAAGGTATAGCCTATTACCCCGAATTTAATAGTAAGGGTGCCCCTTATAACACTTTTTATATAGGAATTCGCTAAAATCTAATATTTTAAAGATAAAGATATTAATTAATTTAACTAGCTAAAAATATAAGCAAATAGATAGATATTTTAGGGATATTTTATAGGCTTTTATAAAGGTATATTAATAGTATAGAATAAGAGCTAGGGTATAATTATATTATTAATATATAGTTTTTATATTTTACTATTATTATATACTTTCTAGAGTTAATATTATAACTTTATAGTCTAGTAAAATAATACTTTATTATATATAGCAAAGGCTATATATAAATTAATTACTATAATATTCTATAGCGCTAAGCTAGCTATATAGCCCCCTTATAGCCCTAATCTTAACCCTATTAAGTATATATAGTACTAGATAAAGAGATAGATTATATTAATATATCTTATATAGCCTATAGATAAGGCTCTTATAGCTATAGTCTAGTAGGCATAGGATACTATACTAGCTAACTTCCTATTAAAATTAGTACACTTTATACTAGATTAAATCTAAGTTATTATTATAGTATAAGGGGGATATATAAGGTACTAGGGAGATATAATAGTACTATCTAACCCCTACTTTTAGCTATGTTTTTCGCGTTTTATAGGTAATATATTATCTTAAGTGGACCTCTATGCGCTTTTTTAATTAGCTCTAACCCTAGTATAGTATATACAAAGAGATCCGGTTTTTTAAAACTTTCAGGGCATGTAGTGTAAGGTGGAGGACTGAGCGGCCGGTACTCCGTACGGACGCAGCCAGATGGCCCAGCGCGGATGGAGCTGAGGCATGGAGAAGGGGGGGGGGGAAAGGGTCCCAGAGGTCACTTCGTGGCGTGCACGGTGCCTCGCGTCTCGCTGTTTTCGTTTGAATGGCCGGAATTCCTATCGAGCAGTGCCTCTCCCAGTATCCGCATACAGGTACAAGTACGGCGTACGAGTCTCGATCGCATCTCACGGTGCTGGCCTTCTGCGGAGTGCTCCGAGCTCTGGATGCATCAGTCATTGCTCCGAGACTACACGTCTGCCTGTGTGTTTACGAGTACGAGTATGTGCATACTACTCCATGTGTAACGGGATACCGTACTTTGCATCGATACCTACTCTACTACTACTAAGTGCTTTTTGATCCTCCGGCAGAGGTATCAATTAATCTCCAGGCACCTGCGGATCAAACAATATTGCCTCGAGTACGGAGTACTATGCACGAGAATTACTATCCGCGCATAGATGAGGACTGCATGTCGGTATGGCTGCCCGCTGCGACAATGCGAGGGCGATGCTGCGGGCCCGAGTGGAAGGTAACGAGGCACACCACCCCCGAAATCGACAACGATCACGAGTCCTGATTCCAGACGCCGGCTAAGCAGCCCACGCCAAAGTGCTCGTGCTACCACGACCTTGGATTACTCGTACTACTGGTACTACTCGTACGAGTACGACTACTGCGTGCTCCGTGCCTTGATACCTGTCATCTGCTCGACCGCATCTTCAGAACAGGGCAGGGCCTCGTTCGGATGTCCACTTGGCTCCGCGCTTGGGCCCTTCACGGCGTCTGTCGAACAGACAGACAGACAGGCAGACGGAAGCTCAGGCCTCTGACTTGGCACTTGGAACTTGGTTGAAGAGCTGGCACGAGCTACGAGCACGGAGTACCGGTATGTACGAGTGCACTGCAGGTATGCACATGCTCGTACTCGTACTCGTTCGGGCCACGAGCAAGTTCCCGGCGTGGAGAGACGCCGCCCATTCCTCAACGTCAGCCCGGGGGCCACCGAGTCGGCGATAGCGGCGCCCCGAAGACGAGCGAGAGCCAGTCATGGCGCTAGAAGCACAGTGGAAGCACGCTAGACGCTCTCGCCCTCAAGCCACTTTTTCTTCACTGTCGAGGAGAGGCGTCTTGTTTGAAATCAGTGGATGGATTGATCCATCATTGATCTGTCCAGTCACAAGGCGGGACGGGGATGGATTCGAGGAACGAGATTCAAGATCCAAGATCCAACCCCCCCCCCCC
>NQYQ01000005.1:1242521-1281056 GCA_003055925.1 Escovopsis sp. Ae720 | reverse complement strand
GTTTGTTCTTCTTTTGCCTTTTGGGATACTCGTGTCTCCAGTCAGCATCGGTAGCAGGCAAAAGATCTATCACTATAGATCTATCGCATTCATGCTGGCAATCCCACGTCGCCGATGGACGTCATTCAGCTCCCAGCTCCCAGCTCCCAGCTCCCTGCTTGACCACGTAGTCAGTCGTTCTCGTATGCATTGATTCTTCCTTTCCAGCCCTGTTGGGCGCGGGCAATCCAACTCGAAATCCTACCATCAATCCATTCGCAGATCCATCCCCCTCCCATCGAGGATTCCATACATACGAGTACGAGTAGATCCGTGGCAGCTGGCTCGACGCACTGGCATCGCGCATCGCGCATCGCGCATCCGCCCTGCCCATCAATCAATGCCACCCCGGATCGGCCACGCCGGGGGGGGCTCCAACCCATAGCAGGCCCCGCGGGCACCGGCGTCAGAGTTTTTTTTTTTTTTAGTTTTTTTTTTTGCTCTTTCTCTCTTGCCCCCTTTCCTCTTTCTCCCCTTCCTTCTCGCATCTTCGATTCCTCTCTCCCGTCTTCCCTGTACGAGTAGGTATAGGTGTCCAGACATGGTGGAACACGTTTTCTATCCGGCCCGGTCACTACTACTTGGTGGAGGGTCCTCTCTTTCGGGGGGAGGATTGAACGTTGCACCCGGAGCGGGATCAGGTCGGATGAACGATTGGAACCGATGCAGGAGAAAAGAAGGAAAAATAAAAGAAGAATGTAAAAAGAAGAAGAAAAAAATGAACAAAGACGTGTGAGGGAATTAACAAAGGTGTGAGAGAGCCTCGCAGGACGCCGACGACCTTTGGATGAAGATCCTGCAACGTTGCCGGGCCCTTTTTTTTTTTTTTTTCCCCTCCAGACGCCTTCACGTGAGCGACTCGTACTCGTATGGGCGGCCTCTCAACCTCAAACCTCCCTCAACCCTAACAGTAAATCGATTGATTGTCTGCCCATGAGGATCCGTCACTGCGCCCCCATGGCGCTTTGTACGAGTACCCAAACCCCCTATGTACGTGCCATCTGGATGCAGCGGAGCAGCTTCTCACTGCCAGGCCCGCCTTCTGAGTCCATGGCATCGATCAAATGGATTCGATCAAAGACGCCTTGTGGATTGAGCCTTGCCCGCGTGGGGCTCGTCCTCTTGCTCAGGGGCTCTTCTCTCATGGATCCCTCATCAATCATCAATCAAAACCGCTCTCATGATGCCTTTGGGATGGCGATCCGCCGTACAACACATTGATGCCGAAGCCATCCAACGCCATGTTGCTATTATTGATATAGTGACATAGATGCCACCCATTCAATGCTGTTGCTATTCTTCATCTACTCGTACCATTTCCATCATCATTCAGAGTCACAGTCACCATTCACCATTCACATTGCAAGGAACACAAGGAGATGATTTTTTTTTTCGTTTTCATTGTCTACCGGATATCTATCCAACCCCCCCTAGAAGCAATATTGCTCTCGTCCCCTGCCCCTTCGTGCCATATATGTAAACAATGTCTGCAAAGCAAGGCGTCCGCCCTGTTTGTTTCCCCTTTGTAATCCACAAAGTGTTGATGTTGTTATTCCCCCCCCCCTGAACGCCAGATAAGTGCCTGCGGCCCAGCCTTTCCCCCTTCCAAAGGCTATATGAGATGCTATAAGTGTGTTGGAGCCGCCTTCCAACCAATGAAGAAATGAAGCACAGAAAAAACAAGACAATATGAATGAGTCCCCCCGAGCGCCAGGCTGCCTTGGCTGAAATATCATCTGCCGTCCCCCCTTTCTCCCCCCCCCTTATTTGTGTTTCCCAAACCCTGAAAATTGATGTCTTCATCCTCCGCCATCTCCTATCCGATTGTTCTCTCTCTCTCTCTCTCTCTCTCTCTTTTTTTTTTTTTTTTTTTTTTTGAGTATGTGTGTGTGTGTGTATGAATGTGTGTGCGTATGGCTATTTGTTGGTTGAGTCCCATCTAATCCTATTCCCAGATTGCGAATTCTCCCTTAAAGCCGCTGTTGAGCAGCACCCCCGCAATGCGGATCCTGAGATCGGGGATCTGCTCCGACTTGTAGCACAGCACAGGAGTGGCCCCCATCGAGAGGCAGAGCCCGTTCAGGATGACGTGCATGCCGCAGTCGTGGCCGTTGATCTGGGCCGGGGTGGCGTGTGTGGCGGGAGACCAGCAGGACTCGTCGAACTCGCCCTTGGTGAGGTCCTTGGCCCACTTCTTGCCGAGCTCCACGTACTTGGGGTTGCCGGCCGGGTTGAGGGAGTCGATGTGCGCAATCTTCTTGAGCATGGGGCTCATGTAGAGCAGGGTCCAGTGGTTGTTGACGCAGATCGGGATCAGGATGTTCTGGACGTAGCGGAAGTCCTCGCGCGGGACCCCCATCCGGCGCATCAGCGCCTCGGTGCCGCCCGTGCCCTTAGTCATGAGGCGGGTGATGAAGAAGGAGTTCATGGCGAGACAGCGGCGCGTCTCGAGCTTGACATCGTTAATGCCAGCGCTCCAGTTGATCACCTTATCCACCCATTGGAGGGCGCCGTTGACGATCTCGTCGTTGAGCCACTGGGTGGGCGGGACGATGGTGGCGAAGTCGCGTCGGACCAGGCCGACACCCTCGGGCGTCTTAACCAGAGCATCGGTGTCGGACGCCTCGAGGGTGGCCAGGACGATGTCGGTCCACTCCTGGCTCAGGGGCGGGAAGACTGGCCAGCGCAGCTTGCGCGCTAAGCGCTGCCGGGAGAGCGAGTGGAAGTCATGGTGGGGCTGCCGCTCCCAGGACTTGATGGTCTTGTTGCCCGCCTCGCTGACCGGGAGGTCCTCGACGAAGGGCGGGATGGTGATGGCCTTGTCGACGGAGGACAGGATCTCGTCGTTGGTCTTCTTGGCGGCCTTGGGCTTCGGAGCAAATGTCGGCTTGAGGCGGCGTGATTGGATCTCTCCATACTTGATCAATTCATGCGCGCTCAAGGTCCGCTCCTTGCTCTGCTCGGCAAGGTCGATGGGCTGCTCGAGCTCCGGTTCCTTCTCCTCGATGATAGTGCGGACTTTGGGAACGAAGCCTCGAATGCCGCTGCGCTGGAGATATTCGCGAGATCGGAGGACTGAGACGAGAGGAGTGGCCTTGGCTTCAGCGTGGGTCTCCACGATCGACTTGCCCGAGAGATCCTGTTCCTGAGGCGAATTCGATGGCGTGTCGATCGGAGTTGGCTGAGGCGAGCTCGAGAGGGTGGTGTCGGAAGTGAGCTGAGGCAGGCTGTTGGTCGAGGTGGAAGGCGTGACTCCGGAGCCGCTGCCATTGCTGGAAGCGCGCCGAGAGCCCTGCCGAGTGTCGTCCTGAATCCCATGTTGATTGCCGTGAATGCCCTGGAGGAGATCGCCAAAGATGTTCTCAGGGATGGCAGGAACATGTCGGAGGACTGCAAGACAATGTGAGAAACGAGATCAGGAACAGTACTAGTAGTAGTACTAGTAGCAGTAGATTGAATCAATGAAACTGGTAGTACCACTTACTCCAATGAGCGAACTTGTTGAGCCCGAAACAGACAATGTTGGAAAGAGAGATGTAAGCCATCATGGCCATGATTCTGATCAGCATGCAAAAGCAGCAGTCGTCGAGCTTCTATTCCGCCAACTGCTGCCCCCGGGCCTTTTGCTGCTGGCCTCGGGCGGGTTGCTGCTGCTGCTGCTGCTGCTTCTTGGCCTTCTGGCGCTGCAGGTCACGCTCCAGAGACTCGGGAGTCGGCTTGAACCAAATCTCCTCGGTGGAGTCGTTAGCGGGGGTGCTGCAAGAGCAAGAGCAAGTCGGGCAAGTCATTGTTGCGGAGAGCGAATTGGAAAGAGCAATTGAAGTTTGTGTGATTGTGTGGTTGTGTGAATGGTCTACAAGCCTGGGCTGGTAGAGTAGCTTTGAGATGGAGAGCAAGAGCAAGTTGTGCGTAGCGAGAAATGAGAGAGCAAGAGCGAGTCAAAATTGCTTACAGAAGGAAGGAGAAGAAGAAAGGAAAGGAAGAAGAGGAGGAAGGCGAGGACCGGCGGGGGGATGGTCGTCCTTAAGTAGTCCCAGCAACGTCACGTCCGCGCGTGCTCCTCGCCCCTCGTTGCCCCTCTGTCGCGAGCTATCGCCCTCGTCGCAGTCGAATCGGGTATGGTCGCAATCTCTACTCCGTAATAGCCGAGGGCGCGATCGCTCCCTTCCTGTCGCGTCTCGGTCGCGAAGCGTGTCGGTCGGTCGAGGTCGAGGTCGTCGTCGTCGTCGTCGTGGTGAATACGATGTCCCCCCGGGTGATGCCAATACAAGAGCCAAGGTACTGTTGGATCGAGGTGGATGGAGAAGGTTCGCTGGAAGTGAGCAGGGTTCGGGTGAAAGTAGCGGTCGGCAGAACCTCGGATGGAGCCCCGACCCACTGAGCAACCCTACCGCGACAGCGAATTGGTGGATCGGTCCCGGATCTTGCATAACTCGAGGTACCTGGGTAGCAGGTACCTCAGCCCGTCTTTCGCCGGGCGCGGTACCTGAGATGTTCTGACGTCGGGATCGAAGCGGGGAACCACTTCGCGCTAACCCCGCGAAACCTTAATTGCTTTTCCCCCTCGCGCGTCTCGCTTGCCGTGACTCGATCGAGCCAAGAGGCTCGCTTGCGTAGGTCGCGACAGATCACGCAATACCGAGTACGAGCTCGCGCGGCAAATTATTGAAAATCTACCGATAGATCCCCTCGGCCTCAGTCGATGTCTGGTTCTCGTAGTAGTACTCGCGAGTACGAGTTTTTCGGTAACTACCTAGTAGTACTTAGTACATGTCGCCATTATGAGAAATAGAGCTTGCTGTTGGCAGTCGCAATTTCCCGACGTCGCGCAGAACCAGTACTCGTACTCGTACGCGGCTACCGATAGATCGATAGATGCCTGTTGCCCCCCGAGACGGACGACGTCATCCGCGTAACACCCCGGAACGCGGCAATCAAGACAGACTCAGATCATTGATTGATCCATCTGGCGATCACATGGCATTGATTGATAAGTACTCGTACTCCGTAGATCATTGATGGATCTCCGGGGTGCCGCGTGGCCTGGATTCCGAGGCTCGCCTCTACTAGCCAGGGACAATCTTGTGGCATCAATGCTGCTAAGGCCGGATCTTTTAGCACTTTGTACCTACTAGAGCACCAATGAGCCTTTGTTTTTTGGCATATTGGGAAGGCAGTGGCTGACTGGCACCTTCTCTTGATGCCAATACAGCCTAGCTCCCTGCCAGTCAGATAACGTCCACATTGACTGCAAGTCCCAAGACGGCTTTCGCGGCAATGGTATCCTCTTTCATCCATCAATGTTCCATTTCTGGAACCCTGATTCTCACCACGCTTGGTATTTATCCTCTGTTCAATCGCCCATTGATGAAAGAGAAAAGGGATGTTTTACCGGTACCTCCAGAGACACAATCAAGGTCTCTTGTACTCAATCGCCCATCTATGAAAGAGGAAAGGGAGATGAAGGAGACTTTTTCTTAGACACCAGAAAGGCCTCTGTGTTGTGGAAATGCTTTCTCAATCTGTGGAGATTTGTCGCATTACTTGTCACAATATCAAGCAACAAAAACTAAGCCCGTAAAAGTCACCAGTCATCCACAGCAGTCTTCACCTGTCTGCATCCTCTGCTACCCCTAAGCCGTACCAAGCTTCTTCGTGCAGAAAGTCGAGAAATAATCATTCAACGCGTCCACGGTCCCGGAGCCTTCCTGCAGCGCCGTCACAATGCTCACGTAGCCGTCTGGTCGAACCACCACGACACCACCCTTCTCCTCGTCCAAGCCCATCTTGGCGTGCGCCGCCGCTGTCGCGTCTGGTACCTTGCGATCCCAGCGATCATCGGCGTAGACGTGTTGATTGTATCTCGAAAGGGGAGCCGGGACGTCCCGGGTGATCTCGATCGATTGCCTTTTCGCGGCAAAAATTGTGCAGATCGAAAAGAACAAGCTATGCGGATTGTGCTTTTCGTGGGGCGATACCGTTGCGGCATCGGGCCGCGTATATGCAGAATAGAATGAGTTCTTGTCGTTGAGGTGCTTCGCCAGGTCCTCGAGCGCCTTTCGGTTCCGAGTAAGATGTCCTGCGAAGATGAAGAGTCGAAACGAGCCATTCATGGGGATCTCTTGCTCGAGATGCGCCACGTTGGCGTCCATGACTCTCGTGACGTCCACTGGTATGAAGAGGCGGCCCGCCGCCAGCTTGACTCCCTTCTGATGTATCAAGGGGGATCGTGCCGAGTGATCATGCGACCAATTGAAGATATTGGGGCCATACGACACGCCGTAACCGGTTGTGAATTCGCAAGCTTCCTTGAATGTCTTGATGAACAAGTCCTCGTGCTGCTCTCCATTCTCTGTGTTGGCTGCCTCGACTTCCGAGGCGGTCGGCGGGCGTTCGCAGAAGAGCTTTGCGTAGCGGGCGTCAAAGTCAATGAGATCCTCGGCCACGCTCTTGCGTTCGGATTCGTAGGTCTCTAAGATGTCTCGCTTCGCAAACCCACCCTCCACAGCGTGAATCTTCCAGGCGAGATTCATAGCATCAACGAACGCTGTGTTCATGCCTTGGCCGGCCTTGGGCTACAGTGAGGGGTCAGCAATGCGAGTCGTTTCCCGGATCTGGGGGACGTCTCCTCTTACGCTATGGGTATGACAGGCATCGCCGCCGAGAAAGACACGCTGGTCCAGCGTATATCTCTCCGAGATTCCCTGTCCGATCGTATAGACCGAAAACCACTGCACGGTCTCCCATTCAATCGTGTACGGATGTAGGATCTTCTTTGCAGCGGCCTGCACCTGCTCCTTGCTCGCGGATTTCATCATGATGCTGTCCGAGTCGGCCGAGGATCCCAGCTGTACGTAGCATCGATTCTGGCCATCTTCGCGTGGAATAAACATCATGGATCCGTGGTCACTGTGGATGTTCGATTTCATCTTTTCCAGTCAGCAGGAAGAAGGGGCCAGGCATTGCCAAGAGGGGAGAGTCGTCCCACGTTCTCGTTCTGGGAAGAAGGGGGGGGAAGGGTTGCCCTCACCTTGAGGTCAGGAAAGTCAGATAGGACGACACCGTCAATGACACCCCAAACATAGGTCACGGGATCTTTGTGCCGCAACTGGATGTTGAGCTGTTTCCTGATGACCGATCGTGCACCTTCGCCCCCAAATAGGTACTTGGCCCGCAAGGTCTCTTTCGCAGTGCCATCGACATGCTCCAGCTCGACGCGAACAGGATACTCGGCGTTTCTATCGCTACCGGATTCGAATCTTTTGATTGTCCATGGGCGTTGGATTTCCACGCCGTTCTTCTTGAGATCATCGATGAAGACCCGTTCGATATGGCCCTGGTGCAGTAGAGCAGTGTACTGGTAGCGGCCGTCTATGAAATCCGGGCAACTAAGGCATGTGCCTGTCCGAGCAATGCCGCGTCCCGGCCCGGTGGGATCCCAGAATGTGACTTCGTAGATTCGGGCAGGCTTGTTCGCCATGAGCTTGGACTTGAGGCCCATGTTTTGTAGGATATCCAATGAGCGTGGATGAAGGCCGTCTGCTCGCCCGGCGGCTGTCGGCACGGCTCTGTCGTCGACATGTCGGATTTTATAGCCCCATCGGGCGAGGCATGCTGAAAGCATGAGGCCCACTGGCCCAGCGCCCACGATGACTGCGCGCCGATGTCATGTCAGTACGAGTGCTTTCATAAGCGTGTGAGGTTCCTGGAACTGACCTATATCAACATAGTCCTCAACGAAGTCGTCGACGGCTATGGAACCCATTGTCTTTGGAGGGGCAAGATGCCGATGTGTGGGGGCCACAGGATGAATAAAAAGGGGGGCGGGTGGAGAGGGAGGGGGGTTTCGCTAATGTGAAGTACGCTTTGAGCACGTCAAGAAATCCAGATCCAGAGTGTAATGGTAAGAAAGGTCATAAATCGTGAGAGCGAGCTCCTTCAGGGAAGACTGAGGGAGGAAGGGAGCTCCTCTTTTATTGCTGCCAATCCCCTCCCGTTGCCCGTTCCTCAGGATCTGAAGGACGGAAACTCGGAAGCTAATTGCGGAGTGCATGGCGACGCTGATCTATCTCAATGGTGTGGCCCAGGATTGCTATACTCCATAGTTAGAGCACCAGGGAGTCCAGCTGATCGGCGAATCGAGCCGACAACGAACGTGGTGTCCCGTACGAGTACTCGTAGGAGTGCAGAGTGAGTACTGGCACCAGATGGCGGGCAGGAGCCGAAACAAGAGCCGTGCGGTCAGCCGTGAGGGAATGCCGCAGAGGCACTTGTAGCTAGAGCTGAAAGGGAATATCTGGCAGACTTGATCCATTTGCGGCAACAAAGTCGGGATCTGGGCGTGTCTCAAGAGCAGGGCCCGGGGGCTGCCATCTCAAGCGGCAGGACGGCCGTTAAGAAAGCGTCCACGTGCGACTCCGTATCTTGTGGGATGGCTGGTCCGGGGCGTGGTCCGATCCAGGCGAGTCCATCAGATCCATCCAATCCTGGGCTGCGCCAAGCAGTGCTGGCGAGATCCATCTTGGGAGCAGAGCCCGCAGGCATGAACCGCATGTCTGCAAAGGGGTTGCTCGGAGATTCTAGGCGGGAGGAGGCCGGGAGGGCGGATGAGGTTGGCCGCAGGGCTCATCCCGGGAACATCAGCCAAGTGGCGTCTGAACGCTACCCAAAGAGAAAAAGGAGGGGATCGCGGAATCCTAGCAACCTGAAGTGATCCGGGCGGTGTTGCTGATTGGGGCGGTCCTTTCTCACATTGGGAGCACTGGGAGCCCAGGTGCACAAGAGGTACTACTCGGTACTCCGTACTCCACTGCTAGTAGTACTAGTACCTACGGAGTACAGAGCACCGAGTACTACGGAGTAGCTTGCGCCAAGGCATACCTATACAGGAAGGAACGCTAGAAGAAACTTAGCCCCTTTCAGGAACGCGCTGGCTTCTGCGGTTAGCACTACTCTACAGGTAGTAGTAACAGCCTGGCAGCCACGATGATGACCACTGCTGCAGTGAGCCAGCCATCTACGGAGTACTCGTACGTGATGACCGTACGAGTATAAGATCGACTTGACCGGCAAATCTCAAGGTTAGGAGCCAAAAGTGCCCGCGGACTGAACAGGCAAGGCATCTCAGACACAGATTGCTTTGTTCTCTGGACTACGGAGTACTTCGTACTTGTACGTGAAGAAAGTTGATTACCAACACTCATGTAATCCGTATGTACGGAGTATGATGGTAGAAGGAGCCCCTGCATTCTTGCCAAGGCCGAATTGATCCAGGGAAGGGTCGAGACAGATCACAGGAGGCGGAGAAGGTGCGATCTGCTCAACAGCTCTGCTCGTGCAGATGCAAGGAAGGAGCTCCTCTCCTGAGGTCACAGACCCTGCAGGAAGGCACGGAATTAGTAGGTATCCGAAATCCTCTGTCCTATTGCAGGAGTCACCGGTACTCGTACGTACAATGCTAACCCTGAATGTTTCTCAAAAGTGGGCATACCCGCAGGTAAGTAAAGCCATTTATAGATTATACTATATCATGCAATCGTTAATTAGGTTACTAAATAATACCTTACTTTGCATATAAGCAGCAGCTATAAGGAAGTCTCTTGCCTTCGGAACAAAGGTCCCGAAGGGCTCCGCTTTTTACAAACATTCAGGGGTCATATTGTACGTAGTGGTCGTCACAAGTTGGACTCGGAGTTCGGAGTTCCACTTCCGATCCTGATGGTGGTACGAGTACGGAGTAGGATCCATTGGAACCTCAATCACCACCAAGAATCGTGCCTTTGGCAGCGCCCAAGATCTGTCTCGAAGCTTTGAAATCGCATCCTGATGATGACCTCGACCTTCTGACAAACACGGAGTACTCGCACGAGCCCTATTCGCACACGCCCTGTGACACCCCAATTGGATGAGAAAATCCAAAAGTTCATCTCAACACCAGTCATCCCGAACATGCGCTCACCGCCGTGATCCAGGGTTATCCTCTAACTCACGGACAAGAAGGTATATACGGAGTACTCGGCCAACTGTGCTTATCGTGCTTACTGATTCATACTCTAACAGTTTCATGAAGCCAGGTTCTCCCTCGGGCGGCTCGCGACGTGCCGTTCAGGGACCGCCGTCGAGGAACGGGAGGCATCAGGCCGCTCCCTCACAGGAGACAACGCGCTTGGCGCTGATTTTCCTCGCGCAGCAGCCCGCGTGGAACATTCCCCGATCTTTCATCGACTTCTCGCGCGAGCCGCGGAGACGTGAGTACGAAGTGTGTTCTAAAGTCTACGATCTCGGGCTTCAGTCCATTTCAGTGTTTTCGTCCCTTTCGTCCCTCAATATTGAAGAGGCCTGAAGCTGCATCTGCCAATAACGCAGACATCATGCACGCCACCCCTTTACGGAGTAGTAGTCCGAGACAACCTGGAGCTCTAGCTTGCCTATACCTTATACTGCTGGTCTACCATGTATCCGAACAGCGAGTTCGGGCAGCCTCAGCTTTGCGACCTGAAAAATATTGGCTATGCTTATTATATGTTGGCTAATGCAATCTTCTCCTCACTCGCTGGAGACGGAGGTCAACAGGAGACTTCACAAGTGACAGGAAGCGTGGTTGACCTCCCTGGAGTCAACAGCCTCGATTATTTAGGGCCGCTTATGCCATGCTCATCGGCTGCCATGCACAAAAGTGCGTGAGAGCTTGCGAAGTATGCAGTGAAGCTAATTGGCCTGATGCTCTAAATATATACGCATGGCTGGGAGAGTCTGAGAGGGCCCCGGGCCGGGGGGGGGATGAGGACAGCCCTCTACCCGTACCGGTACAGTACCCATATTCAATGCAGCTCTCGATTCAGACCGGCTCGCTCCAAGTCTCGGCTGGGTGAGCCCACCAAGCCAGTGCTTGGATCGCTACTCTCATGGAGAAGGGAGAAAAGGGGAAAGCCTTCCAAGTCGACAGTCTGGGACGGAGGTTCATCGGCTTTCTTTTCAAGCGCGGTCATTCGACCTCTTGCAGCAGACCGACGAGACCCGGGACTGAGGCAGTGTCCAAGACCTTTGATGGAAATCAAATGGATTCAACGATAGCTCAAGGCCGTGATTCAGGCATTCCCGGAGCCTCAAGCTTGCTACCTCAAGTCGAGGGCCATGTGGCAACACTCGATGGTCCTTCGCGACTTTCTATTGCCCAAAGGATGGCCGCTCTGTGACTAGGTACCCATTGAGATGTATGCTATACCTCGCCATGTCGTTTGCTCGCTATTGTGATGCTTCTTGAGCAATTTCGCAACCAGCATGGCGAAAGCCTCGGACGAACTGGGGCGCCATGAGGCTTGGTGAAGGGACCGCTGGCATCAGGCAGGTCGCTTTTCTTTTGCAACCGCTTCAGGACGTGATGGCAACCAAGTGAGGTGAAGCATTGGGCCAGTTGAAAAAGTGAGCATGATCTGAAGAAGGCGTTTGGTAGCAACGCTCAGACCAAAACAATGACCATATTTGAACCACTGAGTGGCTATGTCACTCCGTCTCTCTCTTCTCCTCTCCTTCTCCCTCGATCCCCTCATCACACACACGACTAACTCATCATCACCATTTGCTTGACATCAGACTCTTTTCTGTCCTCCACAGATGTCGTCAAGCAGCCCACTGAAGCACAAGGGGCGAGGCTCCCAATCCTTCATGTCCTCAGGAACAGTCTCCTCCCAGCGCAGAGCCGCTCGATCTCCTACCAAATCCGGGTCTCCCGAGAAGCTGCGCAACAAGCAACCACTTCGCATCCGCATGGACCTGACCGAAACTCAGGTTGACAGAATCACCGACGCGTGAGAGAGACCCTATGATCCAATATGGTCCCCTCGAAGGGGGCCCTTCAGGCACTCTGAGGCGAGTTGCTGAACGTCCAACTCGCTGACATTCTGGTCATCGAGAACTACAGATTTACAAACAACATCAACAGTAGCCCAATGCCGAATAACAGGCAGAACAAAAGCGTCATCGCCCCGTCAAGGTCGACGCCGCTCGCCAGCTCCAGTGCAGCAGCCTCTCTCCACACACAGATGGGTATCCGGCACCGAGCGAACAGAAGCATGGAGATCCGCTCGCCCGCATTTCAGGAGCTCATACCTCGACAAAAGGCCGATTCAATCGGCCTGGCAGAACGCAGACACAGAGACCCTCCGCCGCCCATTCGTGTCGTCGCTGATCGTCCGGCGACGAGAACTCCTCAAAGGCCTGTGATGCAGGCTGTGCCGGATCTGGTGTCCCCATTGAGCGCGGAGAAGCTGACTGTCACCATGACGGACTGCTACGACTCCGAGCCGTCGATGTATTCGCCCGACGAGTATCAGCTGGAGGCAATGCCTTCAACAAGACGGGATTATGAACATGCTGATCAGCAGCCACAGCAGCCAGACCATCAGACCCTTGCCGCTGGACATAGCTCGAAATCTAGCATGGGATCCATTATGAACGACGACGTCCTGAAGATGTATAAAGATTGGGTGCAAATCCATAGCCCCCAGCGTTCGGCCGAACAGAGAGACTCCAAGGAATCGTCACAACACAGCCGCTTTCCGCCAAGTCCTCCATCTCCGCCGCCGCGACCGCCTCAGTTCCTGGCCGCGCCTCGCCCCCCCCCGCCTCGCAAGCCGGACACTCCCATGTTCTCTCCACTTCCGCTCTATTTTCGCGGTCAGGGATTCCCAACTGAGAAAGTGGGAGAGAAGGTCATGATTGGTAAGAATGGCTGGCTCGAACGAACAAAGTCGACAAGCAACCAGAGACAGCCTCCGCAGCAGCAGAAGAGGACTGGCATTCTGGACAGCATCAAGAAGATTGCCAAGGACATGGTGAGTGGGACTGTCATCTTCGTTCCTTGGCCCTTCCCCCCCAAACAGTATCTCTGGGCTCGACGTCAACTATTGCTGACCTGCCGACGCTTTGCGCGTACTCCAGTCCGAGCAATATCATCCTTCACGCCGCTCCGCCTTGGCACCCGGCAGTCAGCCTGCCCATTCACAGATCTTCATCTCCCTCGACACCCGCGAGCAGAGCCTCCTCTACTGCGAGCTTGAGTTCCACATCACCACCGCGCTCAACGACTACATCACCGGCGAGCTCGACAGGGGCCGCCTCGTGCCGGACAACCTGAAGCGCATCTCCGACTGGTAGCACCAGCAGGGTCGCCCCAAGGTCGTCGGCTTCCGCTACGACATGGAGACGCAGCTCGAGCTCGTCAACCTGCACATCCACGACTTCGGCTTCCACGGCCGCCGGCAGGGCAGCATCGCCGAGATCGCGGGCCTGCTGCACGCCATGAAGGTCAACGCCCGCGCGATGCGCATCCGCACCTTCTGCCAGCCCGACTCGGTCATCGCGAAGCAGCTCGTGGACGCGCAGTCGCTCTTCAACTTGATCGACGCGACGAGGGCGCAGCAGATCGCGCTCGCCGAGGTGGCGCAGTTCTTCAAGGTCATCTTGGAGAGGGAACGGGACTGTCGCGAGAAGAACGCTGCTGAGGCGAGGAAGTCGATGGGAACGGCAATGCAGTGAGCAAGTGCCCCGATAGTCTGTGGCATGAGATGGAAGGAAAAAAGCGCGCTGGGATGCCCCCGAAGAACTGTCCTGGAAATAATTGCTGCAATGTTGCTTCCTCATGGATCATGAAGGATCATCCAAAGGACGCTGCTATATACTCTTGCTGGTCCCAAGGGAGGGCGGCCGAATGGGGGTCTCTTTGAGTCGAGAAAGCCGAGTTTGGAGCATCAGTGTCAAGCCAAGGAGACAGCAGACAAACCCCATGAGATCAAAGTCGAGCATCAATGTGAAATTTCAGCAATACATGAATGATACAAGGGCCCCAAATCCGTAGATCGTGACATGTTGTTACATATGTTTATAGTATTCGCACGGGAGACCTTCGTCGCCCTCTTCCGATTCGCCTGCTATGCCCATCATGATAATCATAATTCGTATCCCGGATCCATCATGGCAGTAGCCACATGTTGATGAAGGAGCTCCTTCAGTTACGGTAGTCCGAGCTCCTGCTTCTCGGTCGTGGCTCATGCTTCCCCGCCGCATCGTAGACAAAGTCGTACTCCTCCTCGTCGCGCTCGTAGCCCCCGCCTCGGCTCGTCCGCCGATAATGATGCTCCTCCCGGCTATACTGTCTCTCCCACGTCGATCGATCGCCACTCCGGCCCCGCTGGTCCTCGAGATGGCTCGCCAGGACATTCGCCCCGAGCCCGCCCGCGACGGCGCCGAGGATGGTCGAGGCGATTCGCGGCACGTTCGCGTGATCAGGACCGTGCCTAGAGCTGCCCGCGCCGCCGCCGCCGCCGCTGCCGCTCCTGCTCTGCAGGGCCTCGGAGGCGCGGTTCGCGACGAAGCCGCCCACCACCGCGCCGAGGATGCTCGCGCCGATGCCTGTTGCCGAGGCGGTGAACTTGTCGTCGGCGATGTCGCGCGCTCGGTCCACGCGGTTGCGGTTGCGGCTGCTGCTGCGACTCTGGCTGCGGTGGTGGAGAGGGCTGTCGGAGCCGCCTCGGACGTGGCCTCGAGAGCGATGGCCGTCGCGGGAGTCGGACCGCGAGCGGCTTCGAGAGGGAGACCAGGAGCGTCCGTGGTGGACGGCGGCGGCGGCGGCCTCTTCGGGCGGGATGGAGCGAGGGAGTGCGTGGGTTAGAGTCATGGACTCGCGGACGAATGTGTCGGCGTCTGCGCCATGCGGTGCAGGCCCAGCGGCATTGGGTTGATAGTGGAACCAGGCGGCATCATCGTGGCGGTCGTGGCCGCCGGCGACTTGATTGCTTTCACGTTGCCTGGCCGACATGCTTCCTGGTGCTTCGATACGAAAAATCACTATATTCGTGGTCAATGGATGGAGAGAGATCTGGCTTGTCGTCGGGCCAGCTCAAGATCTGTACGATTCGAGAATTGATATCCCACTTGCAGCATGCAAGATGCGGAAGAGGATTCAGGAATCTTGAGTTGCGGCGGAATGCCAGCACGCCAGATCATCGCCTGGCGACTGACGATGACGCATCACATCGCGGCCCTGGGAGCCTCATCTCTCCTCTGGAGGGAGGGGTTCTGGTGAGCCTCATGATGATAATCCTCCGCATCTGGTAGATCAGGCGGGCATCAGCCACAGTGCAGGGGCACCGTGACTTGACTCGCGTCGGACCAAAAGATGACACAACCATCCCGTGTCTGTAAGACCGCTAACTCGACTCAAGTTAGATGATTTGAGGCGTTCGTATGGACCCCGGATCATCACTAATACCAGTAAAGCGTTGAAGGCTGCCGCTCTAGAGAACTTTATCAGCATCTGGGGTTGTTTCGAGAGGAGAAACACCAAAGGAAAGCCATCGCCAGCATGTTTGGATGCGTGATTTAGATAGCAGCTTCACAATGGACAAAGAGTCTCCCCTTGCTCGCGTTTTTCTGGCCCCCGTCCATGCGGATCAAAAGGCTGCCAGCGAGGCCTCTCGACCGCCATGTCCCGTTTCCACCGTCCACCGGCCGCCCGTCACCGGACAGGGAATGCCACGCTCAGAGACAGGATGCCCTGTTCCCATTGACGCTGGCTCCGGTATCGCTATTCGCCAGTTTTGGCAAAGATGCGGAGCTGGTCTTCGCTTCATCTCAGACCGGGGGCTCTCGCTCTTTACCCCTCAGCGAGGACAGCGTGCTCGGTCGAAAGCAAACAATTCGGTAGGCCCATCTGTCCAAGTTGGCTGCGCAATCTTGAGGCTCACTTGAGCTTCTTGTACTTCCTTCATCGCCCAGAAGTCTGACGCAAATCAATCAGACGACCTCGCAAATCGGCCTCGCCGACATGACCAAGTGAGCGAATCCCGGCTCCTGCTGTGGTGTGAGCTGAAGCTATGGGGAGGATGCCGATATTAACAGCGAGAGCAGCACCGGCAATGAGGGGGACGAGCGGGACACGCCCATCGAGATCGAGAAATGGAACTATCCCAGGGAGAACATCTTGCGCTTCGCAACCACATGCTTTTCTCTCTTTGGCATGGGCTTGAATGATGGAAGTATTGGCGTAAGTTCTCAGCCTCCAGCGGCCCAATTCTTTCCCCCGTTGCTGGACTCGAAAATTTGACGAGAGACTGACGAGCTGGAAACAGGCCCTTCTTCCATATGTGAGTGAGGAATGGGCGAAAGACGGAAACCACGCTGGCAGCATCGCCATTGAGTGTGTCTCTCGATTGAGCCAGATCCAGAGTGTTCCTCTCTCCCCCATCCCGTGGAAATTCGCAAGATGATTGACAAGCTCTCCTCACCTTTCTAGATCGAACCGTACTATGACGTTGGCTACACCACTGTCTCGACCGTCTTCGTTGTCCCAGTCGTCGGATACGTGATCAGCGCCTTCGCGAACAACTGGGTCCATGAGCGTTTTGGTCAGCGAGGCGTTGCCTTCTTGGGGCCATTCCTGCGCTTGTGCGCGTTCGTCCCCCTGTCCCTTCACCCGCGCTTTGTGTGGCTGCCCTTTCTCCTCTGCTTCGCCAGCACCGGCAATGGCATTGAGGATGGCGCCTACAACACCTGGGTGGGGAACCTGGACCAGGCCAACGAGCTGCTTGGACTCATGCACGGTGCTTATGGTCTCGGAGCAACGATTGGACCGCTGGTGGCTACGGCCATGGTGACCCAGTTCGACTTCCCGTGGTATACTTACTTCTATGTCATGATTGCTGCCAATGCCGTCGGGGTGGTGTTCGGGACGAGCTCCTTCTGGACGGCGACGGGAGCTGCGTATCGCGAGCGTCGTGACAGGGAAAACGCCGGTAAGGAGGCCACTCCGCTGTCCACTGTCCTGAAGGGCGTCACCGTCTGGCTCCTGGCCATCTTCCTCCTGGGCTACGTCGGTACCGAGGTCAGTCTGGGAGGATGGATTCCCACGTTCATGATCGAGGTCCGCCACGTCAGTGGGTTCTTGGCCGGCCTGACATCGACCCTTTTCTGGCTTGGCCTGACCATGGGCCGCGTGGTGCTCGGGTTTGTGACGGGCCGCGTCGGAGAGAGACTGGCAATCTTTGTGTATCTGGTGCTGTGCATCGCGTCGCAGTGCCTCTACTGGCTGGTGCCGAGCTTCGTCGTCTCCATGGGCGCCGTCACCTCGCTGGGATTCTTCATGGGCCCGCTGTTCCCCGCCACCATTGTCGTCGCGACGAAGCTGCTGCCCGCCGAGCATCACATTAGTGCCATTGGCTTTGCGGCGGCGATTGGCAGCGGCGGCGCGGCCATCCTTCCCTTCATTGTCGGTGCCATTGCCCAGAACCACGGCGTCGAGGTTCTGCAGCCAATCGTCGTGTTGGCCTTGGTCTTCATCCTCAGCATATGGCTCAGTCTCCCCAGTGGACCACGGAAGGGTGGAAGCGACAGCCCCGGAGACGCTCCAGAAGGCGGTCTGATGCAGACGGTCCGCGATCTTTTCGGTCGGTGCACAGGGAGGCGAGGCTATATTCGGCTGGAAGAGGATGCTGTTTAACTATGACATCTATGATGTTCGAAACGTCTTTGAAAATTTGCCTGCTTTGCACGAAGGCGGAAATGACTTTGGGTCTCTCGATGATGGATCTTACTTTGGGTTGCATATTGCAGATTGACAACATGTGGTTCTCATCTTTGGTGCTCCTCCTCTTCTTTGGGTCTTGTTCGAACGATCTTGGTTGTTTTTGGGTCTCTTTTGTCAATCTGGAACATGCCACATATCAGAAAAGAATGGAATGATCATAGATCTCGGCAGAAAAAGAAAAGAAACGAAGCGAGAGGTAAAGACGAGATCGTGAGAGTCAAGTTCAACGAGATCCGTCACTCGTGCCTTCCATTCCAATGCTCTCTTGTGCAAATGAAACAAATTATGTCATTGCACAAATGGAGCATTAATTGAAAGCAAGTTATGCTTATCGTGCCTTATGCACAATCCCACCCTCAATCTTCTCTGCGATTTGAAATTACCTGCATCATCCATTCGTTTTGATGGTCATTGGCATTAATTTGTCCTGATATATCGCTCTCTCGACGGGCCGATCTCGCAATTCACAGCGGAACTGCTTAGATGCTTTCACGCCCGCCCTGAATGTCAACTGCTGAAGAACCGATCCGACATTCTCGTCTCTGGTCTGTCTGATTCTCCATTTTGTCAACCGACATCGCGGGGTAGATAGCTTCGCGCATCACCCCGCTTCGCAGAAATGCCGTCCTCAACTCCTCCCTCGCTCTCCTCCTCGGTCCAGATCCTCCCCATCCAGACATTCAAGCCAGAGTTCTTCGAACGTGTCTGGGCCTCGATACCGCATCCTACTCTCCCTTTGATCGCCACCGCGCACGCCAAGTCGGTCACCGTTTTCTCCCTCTCGACCCTATCCTCCCACAGCGTCGCCACGAAAGGCCATGGACGATCGGTCCGGACTGTCGCCTGGAGACCCGGCTTGCCGCCAGATCGGCTTTGCATGGTCAGTGGTAGCTTCGACGCCACGGCTGCGATATGGCGATGGGAGGGCGAGCGTCTCGAGAAGGAGATCACGTTGAATAACGTCGGGGGCGGCGACGACGGCCGCGGGGCCGACAACGATGACGACGAGTGCGACTGGGAGTTCACCATGGTGCTGGATGGGCATGAGACGGAGATCAAGTCCTGTTCCTTTTCGCCGTCGGGCAACCTTCTGGCCACCTGCTCGCGCGACAGCTCGATATGGATATGGCAGGACTACGGCGATGAGGAGGAAGACGAGTGGGAGACGGTCGCTACCCTGACGGACCACGAGGGAGACGTCAAGACCGTGGCTTGGTGCCCGGACGTCCCTGGCCGTAACAGGGTCGGGCGCAAGCTCTACAGCGCGCACGTCCTCGCCAGCGGCGGCTACGACAATACTGCGAGGGTCTGGCGACAGGATCATACCTCGGATTGGGTGTGTGTCGCCGTCCTCGAGGGACACGAAGGAATTGTCTGGGGCCTGCAGTGGGAGCTCAAGCCTAAGGACAAGCTTTTTCCGAGGATAATGACGTGCTCGTCCGATTCCACGATACGAGTCTGGACACGGCACGAGGATGCGGATGAGGGCCATGGGACGGGCGAGGACGAGAAGGCAGAGGATGAATCCGCCACCGGCAGCATGAACAGTGCGTCGTGGGATCAAGTCGGGGGCATTCCCAACACGATGAGGAAACCTCTCAGAGAGCAGTGGACATGCACGGCAGTGCTGCCCAAAGCACACGATGGGCAGATATACTCCATCTCGTGGAGCGCCGACACCGGCATCGTCGCCAGCACAGGGTCTGATGGACTGATGGTCCTTTACAAGGAAGACGGGGAAAGAGATGGGCAGGCCGAAGACAGCTCAGGGGACCACACTTCTGCTGCGCCATCGTGGAGCATTCTAACAAAAAAGCCTCTGGCCCACGGATCATACGAGGTCAATCACGTCACCTGGTGCCGGCGCTACGACAGCGGATCGACAAGAAAAGGTGAGGAGGAGATGCTGGTCACGTCCGGAGACGACGGACTGGTGAAGGCTTGGGAGGTCAAGATGGCATAGGTAGCTTGTTGTGCCAACGTACTGCTCCAAATGTCATTGGTCTTGCCCATCAGATTTCTCTCCATGAATGAATATGGAGCGATCTCCTTCAACGAAAGCTTGGTCAGTAGATGTCAAAGACGGCAAATGAAGGCTCCTCTTGAAGGCGACAAATGTTGAAGCCTCGGCCCTCCAGCGATGCGATCACAGTGCGAAAATACAGTGCGAGATAATATTCGCGCTGACATCACCAGCGGCAAAACCCGAGCGAGCCAACTTCATCCATCCTTGTCGGCCTCCTTGTGTCAACTTCAACTGATATCGCATTCTCTCGAGCCAAGATCTTTGCATTGCTCTTCCATGATACTCGTTCCACGCGCCCAATCAGACATTTGTGGCTACTCTCAAGGATCGTTATCGGTCAAGGACGCATCGGATCTGCTTCCCCGCGATCGTAGCTCTGAAGTCGACCAAGAGCTTCTACGAAGTACAGAAAGAAGCTCTGTTCGCCATTTCGCCAAGCGTTCCCTTGAAGACTGGAGTAGAAAGGCGAGGCTGCCTGGAGAATCAGGGAAATCGAAGCGAGAAGATACGATCTCGGAGTTGCGCCCTTGCGCGGGCATCCTCAAAGCGTGACTGAGGCCTGCGATTCGTTGTTGCGTAGATGCGCCCGTGAGACAATCCAAGTGGTCTGGAGGAGGTCAGAAAAGGGCGAGACTCGAGCCCGCTGAATGAGTGCGGCACGGCGCGCCATTCGCATCTTGTCCCCGAACTTCGAAAATGGCAATCCCCGCAGGTCGGACGTTATACAAGAAGAAGGATGGCATCCTCACACTCACCGGGGACCATCGGACCGTCACATGGACACCGAACTCGGGCGGGCCTGCAACGGTCTCCCTCCCCGTGACCAACATCACCAGTAAATTGAGAACCACGCCCTCGCGGCCGGCCCCGGCCATTTGGACATGGAGTCAAATCGCTAACTGGCCTACTTCCAGATCTGCAGCAGACCCCAGACACCGCAGCCAAGGTGATGCTCAAGATATTCGAAAAGGTCGACGGCGGAGGGGACCCCGCCACCTACCTCTTCCACTTCAACACGTCGGAGGCCAAGGCGGAGGCACAGGCCGTCAAGGATCTTCTTTCGAAACTGCTGGCAGATCTCAGGAGTAATGACTCTGGCATGCTAAAGCCCGCGGCCGATGGCATCCCCGGGGCGGCGGCGTCTCCCAACGGTGGCAACGGCTCCGGGAGCGGCTCGGCGTCCATGGCGTTCGCGAATGCCGTCAACTCGCAGTCCTCGTCTATCAAATGGTTCGACGACGCTTCGCTCAAGATGAACATCGAGCTTCAACAGTCGCTCATGAAGAAGGACAGAAGCTTGCACCAGACGTACGTCGATGCCATCGCGACCAAGCCTGACTCGATCTCAGGGGCCGCGTTCAATGCCCAGTTCTGGTCCACACGCATCAACCTTCTGCGAGCCCACGCCATCGAGATCAATCAGAAGAAGGGCGCTTACAACGTCCTGTCGACAATCAAGCCGCGGACCGTGGAGGGCGAGCTCAAGCTCAACATCAGCGTTGAGCAGGTCCAGATGATCTTTGCGCAGCACCCGCTCGTCAAGCAAATATACAACGAGAACGTGCCGAGGACGGCGGAAAACGATTTCTGGGCTCGCTTCTTCCTCAGCAAACTCGCGAAGAGGCTCAGGGGAGAGCGAGTCGCCGAGAATGATCCCTCCGACCCGATCTTCGATAGATATGACGCCAACGAAAGCCTCGCGCGGACCCAGAGCAAGATCATGTTGCAGACGGTGCCGCACTTCATTGACATCGAAGCCAACGAGGAGAATCAGGGAGGCTTCAAGAGTGGCAACGCCAAGGACGTCGAGATGCGGCCGAGAGCCAACATCCCCATTGTCAAGACGCTCAACAGCCTGAGCGAGAAGATCATGGCGAATGTTGCCCCCTCGGACGGGGACGAAAACGGGCAAGCGAGGAACGACAAGTACTCGCAGCTCGCCCTTCGTGATCTCCGGGGTGACACCGAGGATTCCCGCATCATGCTCCACGTCAAGGAGCAGAGCCAGTTCTTCTCCGCAAGAGACTCGGCCCCGTCCGCAAACGCCCAGATCTTCTCGAAGCAGAACCCGGCCGAGGTCTACTCGAGAATGAGGGGCTTCCTCTCAGACTTCGAAGGAGACGGGTCGCGCGACGCAGGGCTTCAGATCGGCGTGGACCTCGACAGCGATGGCAGCGACAGCGAAGGAGAACCTAACCGACAGCGCAACACCGCCCGCGACGCCATCCGGACCGCGGAGAAGGATGTCATGGGCGGGATCCACCAGCAGCGGGCGCAGAAGTACGGCCACGCCTCCGACGCCACGACGCCCATGGGCCTGCCCGCCGTCCTAGCCGAGAAATGCGCGCTCACACACGCGACCACCATCGAGTTCCTGCACCAGTTCTGGAACTCGTTCCTCTCCGGCGACCCGGACCGCGCGACGGAGCTGCAGTACCTCGCGGAGTCGCTCTCGCGGTCCATGGAGCGCATCGACGCCGTCGCCGAGGAGGCCGAGCAGGAGCGCGAAGAGACCATCCGGCAGCGGAAGCAGGAAATCCGCAACCATTTTGAGCGCACCGGCAAGAAGATCCGCTGGAAGAGTGACATGGTCGGGGGCGGGAAGGACGCTGTGTTGAAGATCATGGGACCGACGCTCGAGGCCTTGAAGAAGGCTCAGGCTGACTATTCGAGGGCTTTGGCAGCCGAAGGAATTCAAATATCGACCGAGGGGTAGATTCGACGTTCCCCTGGCGTGCTCTTCCATGGGCGAGAGATTTGCAGTCCGGGCGTCGTGTTCAGCTTGGACATAGAAGCAGGAGCCGTATTAATGATCTTGGAAAGTATCATCATTTTGCTGCTCCAGGTATGAACCACCACTTGGAGAATTATACCTTAAATTTCTAGATCAATTCATCCTCGCATACTTCAAGAGTCATGTATCACACATCTGCCAGATCCCCCGCAAACCATATCTCAGTCACCCGAAGGAAGAGACTAGGGAATGTGTTTCCATGGATTACTTTTAAGAAATACTCCTAGAGATAGCAAATGAGACAAAATAAGAAAAAATGCTTTGATCCCGTGCAGTGGCTGTGTTGCATCTACGCCGGCGGCGGCGGCCGAATCCAGGCCTCCCCAACATCGACCCTCTTGTCATCCCCCACGACCCCGAAGCCCATGCCGCTCTTCTTCCCGCCCTTCCTCCTGTTCCCGTACTCCTCGTCGAACTTGCGGATCATCTTGAGGCTGACCATGTCCTCGCTGATGCTCGCGGGGATCTGCTTGAGCGCCTTCTCGAAGTGCTCCCTGGTGAGCACGCGCCGCTCCGGGTAGCGGAAGGGCTCGGCGCCGGTGTGCCGCGCGGCGGCCTCGTTCTCCTCCTCGACGGCGGCCATGGCGGCGGCGACGCAGACGTTCTTGAGGTCGGAGCCGGAGTAGTGCGGGGTGCGGTGGGAGAGCTCGTCGAGGGAGACGGGCGGGTCGAGAGTCTCGCCGCGGAGGAGCAGGTTGAGGATGGCAAGGCGGTCCTTCTGGAGGGGCAGGTCGACGAGGATCTTGCGGGGCAGGCGGCGCAGGACGGCGTCGTCGAGGTCGAAGGGCCGGTTCGTGGCGACCATGATGAAGGCGTTGGTCTCCTCCATGCCGTCCCACTCCTTGAGGAACTGGTTGATGTGCTCGCGGTGCGACGCGCGGTTGCTGAACATGCTGCGGTTCGCGAGCAGCGAGTCCGCCTCGTCGATGAAGACGACGCAGGGGGACAGCTTCTTGGCCAGCGTGAAGACGGCCCGGATCAGCTTCTCGCTCTCGCCGACCCACTTGTCGTTGATCGAGGCCCCGCTGATCTCGAGGATGTTGGCGCCGCTCTCCTTGGCCACCGCCTTGGCCAGCATCGTCTTGCCCGTCCCCGGCGGGCCGTACAGGAGACACCCGGGGATCTTGTCCGCGGCGAGGACGCCGTACGAGAAGGCGTCCGGGCGGACGAGCGCGAGGGAGGTCAGCAGCTTCAGCGCGGAGATGGTCTCGGGCGGCACGTGGACGTCCCCAAACGTGACCCGCAGGTTGTCCTTGTTGATCTGGCCGGACGAGATGCGCTTCTCGTACTCGTTGAGCTTGAGCGCGGCACGGCCGTCGGCCTTGTGGGCCTCGTCTCCCGTCTTCGAGGCTTCGCCCGTCTCGGCAGCAGCCTCGGGCCTCTCCTCGTCGAGGAAGTTCTGGCCTGGCCGCTGCCGGAGGGGGCCCAGGACGAATCGCTCGACGAAGCCGGCCGGGCCGCAGCCGGCTTGCTTCTCGAGAGACAGGTACGCCATGGCCAGATGATAGACCTCCGGAGCGGGCAGGATCGATTCGCGCAAGACGCTGAACCGCGGGTTCGGCGAGTTCAGGTACACCCTCACGGCGTCGCTGGCCAGGTCCAATCCGCGGGTCGGTGCCTCCGGGTCCAGCGCCCTCAGCATGCGATTGATATTGCTGATGTTCTCGACGAAGTAGTCTGTCTTTTGTAGGTGGAAGGGGGGTCGGCCTTTGCTCGACTTGGCGAGCGCAAGATCGGCAGCGCGATCCGGCTCAACGTGACGGGTGATGACAAAGTCGGTGGCGGAAAGATCTTGAATGGCGGTCTGATACTCCTCCGACGGCTGCGCGCACGCCGATGTTCCAAAGATGGCGACTTTCATGCCCTGCTGCCAGGCGGCATCGACGAGAGATCGCAGGCGATTGATGAGCAGCGAGCCCTCGAGGGTCATGCTCAGCTCGATCAGATCGTGGACGTGGATGAGCACAGGCCTATCGCGGGGCTCGGTGGCCTTCGCATTGACGGCCCGGATGACGTGGTCGAATATCTTGTCGATCTTCAGGTTCTCCCACTTTGTGAAGCACTCGAACCCTCCCTGCTTGATCTTCTGCAGCTCCTCCTCCAGCGTTCCCGATGTCGAGCGAACACTGATCACGTTTTCCAGCTCCTCGTCCTCTTCGGCGGCTTTGGCGGCCGCGTCCTGGCCGGTCTCGAGCTTGCCGTTGAGTTCGGCCGCGCGGAAACCCAGCATCGACAGGGGACCGCGGGAGTGCGCCCAGTTCTGGCCCAGGTAGTCTCCGACGAGTTCTGAGATATCGTAGGCGTCCAGCTTGATCAGGTCCGCCTGGCTGCAGAACGCGATGTACTCGGCGGTCCCTTCGGACAAAGATTTGCCGCTGTAGCCGGAGAGCGAGAGGATGTTGATCGGCCGCTTGCTGCTCTTGAAGTCGAACGTCGGGGGCGGAGGCACGTTCAGCTCGCGCTCGACCGATTTCTGGAGCGCCGCAAAGGTGTCGATCGGCAAGTCGGCGATGCCGTGGGGAAGAGGGTGGTCGAAGCGCTGGGCATAGGTGAGCTGGTCGTCGAGCGAGACGGCGAGGGAGAGTGGCTGGTCGCGGAACTTGAGGGTCTTGTAGTCGAGGTCCTTGTGCAGATGCCACCACCAGTATGGGCGCGTCTTGTAGTTGTATTCGGCCGGCCGCTGGCAGATGGCGTCGGTCAAGTGCCAGGCGGAGTCGATGATCATGTCCCAGACGCGGGTGACCTTTGCGATCTGCTGCGACGTGTTCCACATGACGGGGTCGTTGTCGAGGCGGGACTTCATGAAGTCCATGGCCAGCTCGCAGTCCCTCAGGAGCAGGTCGCTCAGGGCCGTCTCGAAGTACGTCTCGAGGGCCTTGTACACCTGCGGGGAGGCATGCGTCTGGGCGGGCGGGAGGCGTGAGGGCTTGGAGCGCTTGGCGTCCTCGGCCAAGGCGGGGGGCAGCCGCGGCTGCTCATCCCGCAGGTAGAAGGAGACGTTGTTGTCGAGGAAGCTCTTGGGCAACTGGATCGGGGGCAGCGCCGACACGGGCTTCTTGCGGGCGTGGCGGTTCCGGGCCGAGGCGGTCGCGTAGCCTCTCAGGCGGCCGCCGGACGTCTCCGGACCGGACTGGGTCTCTGTGTCATCATGGTGCTCGATCGAGGAGGTCTCGTCCACGGGTTTGGCCCCGTTCGCCCCACTACCGTTGGTGTTGAGGCGCCGTGGCGACGAGTGGAGCGCCCTCCGGTGAAGGCATCGCGGGGCTCTTGCGGCCAAGGCAACCGTCGTCGGCAATGATCGGACAGCCGGCGCATGCATCCGGACGAGTATTGTCGTCGACGGGAGGGTGCGACGCGAGGTGGCAGTAGCTCACGAAGAGGCCTGAATGTCGACGGGAGTTTCGAGTTGGCTTGTCCATCCGAGACGATGGATCGCCGATTCGGCTCGAGGTGGGATGCTGTTTGCTTATGTCATCAGAGCCAGTTGCCCGTTTCGCAATTTTTTTTTTTTTTTTTTGGCCAACGACCTCTCGATTTTCCCGACTAACAAACTTGGCTTTAGAATGTTTGATATTTGATTAGTACTCGTACTCGTACTAATTGATATCAATGGATGTCAGTTGTCGAGACCGGCGGATCGCGGCAAAAAGTCGGTGGCCGGACCGTTCAAGCGCAATCTGATGCAGGAGACGCGCTCCGAGGCATAGCGGTAGCCACAACGATGGACGTGATGGATCAAGCTTCTTCAACTCCTTGACGGCCTCAACTTGGAGATAATAGTATTCGTACAGATTGATTGTATTCGTAGTAGATGGCATGCTGGCAGGCTCCGGGCCTCATGCATGATACTTGTTTAGGAGCTTGACCATGACCGTGGACATGTTCATCGCTCTCGTGAAGTAGTATCAAGAGGGGTGCCATCGGCCTACTCATCTGGTAGTACACTTTTTGAATCAAACGCCAAGCATTCATATTCCCTCGTGAGCCCGATTCTACAAAGCGGGGCTGTCTGGCTAGTAAATACATGGGAACTTTTCTGTCTTAATTTCCTTTCGTACATAGTCCACATGGAAGACTCAGCGACAAACAAGATTGGAAGAGAAACGCGGAGCCCAACTTTCCTCTGGATCTATTCACAGGCCTTTCTGCAGAATCTGCTGGTATTAACTAGTTTTAACTCTTTTTAGTTCTTCTCCAACTCGGCGAGAATCTTCTCTCCCTTGGCCCTGGCGGAGGCGAGGTCGCCAACCATGTAGAAGGCGGCCTCGGGCAGGCTGTCGCCCTCGCCGTTGAGGATGGCCTTGAAGGAGGCGATGGTGTCCTTGAGGTCGACGAGCTTGCCCTCGATACCAGTGAAGACCTGGGCGACAGTGAAAGGCTGGCTCAGGAAACGCTGGATCTTACGGGCACGCTCGACGGTGAGCTTGTCGGCTTCGGACAACTCGTCCATACCCAGAATGGCGATGATGTCCTGGAGACCCTTGTACTCTTGGAGGATCTGCTGGACGCGGGTGGCGGTGTGGTAGTGCTCCTGTCCGACGATACGGGGGTCAAGCATACGGGAGGTGGAGTCAAGAGGGTCGACGGCGGGGTAGATACCCAACTCGGAGATACCACGGGACAAGACGGTGGTGGCGTCCAAGTGGGCGAAGGTGGTGGCGGGGGCAGGGTCAGTCAAGTCGTCAGCGGGGACGTAGACGGCCTGGACGGAGGTGATGGAACCCTTCTTGGTGGTGGTGATACGCTCCTGCATACCACCCATGTCGACGGCGAGGGTGGGTTGGTAACCGACGGCAGAGGGGATACGACCGAGCAGAGCAGACACCTCGGAACCAGCCTGGGTGAAACGGAAGATGTTGTCGATGAAGAGCAACACTGCAGCACACGGTCAGTCAAAACAAAGAGACTCCCGACAAAGCTTTGCGATTGCTGTCGACCTACCATCCTGACCCTCCTCGTCACGGAAGTACTCGGCAATGGTGAGACCAGTCAGGGCGACACGGGCACGAGCTCCAGGGGGCTCGTTCATCTGACCGAAGACCAGGGCGACCTTGGACTCGCCCTCGAGTTGAATGACGGAGGTCTCCTGCATTTCGTGGTACAGATCGTTACCCTCACGGGTACGCTCACCGACACCGCAGAAGACGGAGTAACCACCGTGGGCCTTGGCGATGTTGTTGATGAGCTCCTGGATGAAGACCGTCTTTCCGACACCGGCACCACCGAAGAGACCAATCTTTCCACCACGGGCGTAGGGGGCCAGGAGGTCGACGACCTTGATACCGGTGACGAGAATCTCGGCAGAGGTGGACTGGTCAGTGAAGGTGGGGGGGTCGGCGTGGATGGGCAGGAACTTGTTGGTCTTGACGGGGCCGCGCTCATCGATGGGGTCACCAGTGACGTTCAGGATACGGCCAAGGGTGGCAGGGCCGACGGGAATGGTGATGGGAGCGCCGGTGTCAACGGCATGGGCACCACGGACGAGACCCTCGGTACCTGGTTATGTTTAGTATCAACGTGCTAAAATTTCTGGTGGTGGTTATGGTGGGGTTGAGTAGGCAGGTGTAACATACCGTCCATGGCAATGCATCGGACGACATTCTCACCCAAGTGTTGCTGGATGGAAGAAGCCAGATGTCAGTCAAATGATGGATCCCTCAATCCCCCATGCCGAAGTGAGATACGTACAGCGACCTCGAGGACGAGCTTCTGGTTGTTGTTGGTGGTCTCGAGGGCGTTCAGGATGGGAGGGAGCTTGGCAGTGTCGAACTTGACTATTCGAGATGTCAGTCGCACTGCAATGGCGATTGTTTCGCGACAATTTCATGTCTCGTCCTGTCGCAAGAAACTTTTTTTTCTCCCCGCCTTCCTCTCTTTCTGTCTCTCTCTCTCTCTCGTTCCCCCATCCACATCTTTCTTCTTGTTCTTGACTAACCATCGACGACGGCACCAATGACCTGGGCGAGATGATTAGCGAAAATTTGACGATGCCACCCCACACGAGCGCTTCCACCACCCCGAGGCGCAACTCACCTGGTGGATCTTGCCATTTCCGACGCTGGCGGTGCTGGCGAACCGGCTGCTCAGAGGAGATCGGAGAGCACGCCGAGCCGAGAAGGTCGGGCGAGCGGCCCTAGCGAGGGAGGAAATGCCGCTGTTGGGAGGAAAAGCATGGTCAGCCCGATGGCGCGCTCAATTGGGGCAGATTTCCCGGCGAAGATGCGCCCTCATGTATATCGATGGATCTCTACTAACCTCTTGAACATCTTGACAGATGACAGAGAGCGATCAATACGGGAGCGGAGAAGGTTGGTTGAGGCTGAGGTAGAACTTTGCAGAGTGAGCAGTTTTGCTCGGGGACAGGCAACCTCGTCGGACAGAGCTTTCTCGACGGTCACGTGTCGCGCTAGTCCAAAACTACTATAGTAGTCATACTGTGCTACTGTGCCATTCCGCGGGGACAGTTACGTCGGAGTACTCCGTACCGGTACCTGAACCTCAGCCACCACGACTGCCCATACCTGAAGCAACTCGATGGCGGGACAACATTGTAAGTACTGGAATGAAATGGTCACTGAAGATGATGATTGGAATTGGGTTCACTCTATCTATACAATATTATTTTGGAAAGAAACAAGCATGCCTACAATGCGCCCGAGTTCGAAGCGCGAGTCGTTACGAATGACAACTGCCGAAGTCAAGGTCGGGGTCACTTCCCAAACTGTCCTTGGCGGAATACACAGTCCCCGCTCTCAATTCGTACGGTCTTATCCCCGCTCCCTGTTTCGGCCTCAATCCTTCATCCTCACCTTCAACCATGAGCGATTTGCCAGCCTCATCCCTCGTGGTTAATAAGCCCTGGATCGCGGCTACAATCCCTTCTTCAGCCGCTCCTACAAGTCCCGGCCGAGCCGACTCGTCCCGGCAATCCTCCTCGACACCTCTTTTCTGATCGCGAAACGTGAGATCGGAGCCCGACTTGCGAGTCCTACCCGACGAGGCCTCAATTGCCATGGTCCCGTTCCCAATGCTCCGTTTCAGTCGAAGAAGTGTGTAGTAGAGATAATATGCTTTCAATCGGCTTGAGCAGCAGTCCCATGATCGCAATCAATTTGAAGCCATATATTCGTTGTTCAATGGTTGAAATTATGTACAATCGCCCGCCTATGCTGCGCTATCATGAGAAAAATCACTCACAACTTTTTTTCATCCCTTTAATTGCATATCCTTGGAAATCGCATACGCTTGCTTCATGCTTGTTGGTCATCCTCCCGAGCCATCACCTAAAAGAGGAGCCATTGTCAGTCAAACATACTCGCTTTTCAGCAACCCTTCTTTTCGCGTCACTCACAATGGCTGTCCGGCTTGGGATGTATATGTGAGTCCAGTTCTTGCGGCCGTTCCACTCCAGAGGCGTCGTGAAGAACCGGGTGCTCTCGTCAATGCGGTTGTGACCCCCGTGTTCCAGAGAGTCCGTGTTCAGCACAATTTTATAGGTACCAGCAACGTCGATCCCGATGCGGTAGTCGCTGAAACTTTGTGACGAGTGGAAGTTGAAGATGAAGACCAGGCCTGCCCTCTCAAAGACAATGATTTTGTCGGCCTCGTTCTTCAGAGAGATGTAGCCCTGGGGAGCGTGAAGCCACCCGTGCTTCCCTTCGAGCTTGTTCATAGATCGGTCGAAGTTGTTCAGGAACTGGTAGCGAAGGTTGGAGTCCTCGGTCAGGTTGAGCTGTCGACGAGCGTACCAGAAGGAGTTGTTGTTGCCCTCACGGGGGAAATCGAGCCACTCGGGGTGGCCGAACTCGTTACCCTCAAAATTGAGATATCCTTCGCCGCCCAAACCATGCGTCAGGAGACGGATCATCTTGTGCAGCGCCATGCCACGGTCGATGACGCCACTCAGTCCGTAGAGTCGAGACATGTTGGTATAGAGCTCAGCATCACACAGATGCATCATCAGGGTCTTGTCTCCAACGAGGCTGGTGGGCGAAATGTCAGTCTGATCCAGAAACTTCAACTTGAGTGATGGGGAGTCAAGACTCACGCTTGATCGTGGCTTTCGGCGTAGGCGATTGTCTTCTCGCCGTGGCGCCTGTTGGTCAAAGTCCAGCAGATGCTGTTCAGATCCCAGTCCTCATCCTTGACCTCCTTGAGGGTCTTGATCCACATGTCGGGAATCGCCATGGCCAGGCGGTAGTCAAACCCGACACCGCCAAGAGCAAGCGGAAGACACAAAGCCGGCATACCAGACACATCCTCCGCGATGGTAATGACATCAGGATACAGGGTGTGCAGCATCTCGTTTGCGAGCATGAGGTAGACAACAGCCTCCTCATCGGTGTCGTATCCAAAATACTCGTGGTAACCACCGGAAAATCCACTTGGAAGGGGGGCAAAGGTTAGCTCTCGAACACTATCAAGAAGGGGGGGGGGGGGGGTTAGCGAGTACTCACGTTCCCATGCCATGGTGAATGTAGAGCATGCTGGTAACGCCGTCGAAGCGGAAGCCGTCAAACTGGTACTCGTCCATCCAGAATCGAAGATTGCTCAACAAGAAGCGCTGGACCTCGTGGTGGCCGTAGTTGAACAATCTGCTGTCCCACTGGTCGTGGTTGCCCTTGCCGCCGCTGTGGAAGTATTGATGGTCGGTACCATCAAAGTTGTTGAGTCCGTCCAATACGTTCTTGGAGGCGTGGCTGTGGACAACGTCCAGCAGGACAGAAATCCCGAAGCTGTGTGCGGTGTCAATGAGCTCCTTGAGATCTTCGGGAGGGCCGTATCGGCTGCTTGCAGCGAAGAAGCTGTTGATCTGGTATCCAAAACTGGCATAGTATGCGTGCTCCATGATGGCCATGAGCTGGATGGTGTTGTATCCAAGGTCCCTGATTCTCGGGAGCATGTTGGCAGTGAACTCCTTGTAAGTCGCCACTTTGCACTCGGGAGATGAGATTCCGACGTGGGCTTCGTAGACACGAATGCTCTCCGGCTTCTTTGGTCTCTGATGCTTGAACGCATATCTCTCTGCGGTCGGGGGATTCCAGAAACGGGCATCGTAGACTGGGGAGACGCTGAGATCTTGTGTGACATAAGTGATCCAGGCTGGCAGGCGATCGGCGCGCTCTCCGTGGGGCAAGACGAGGGAAATCTAGACGAACACCATGAGCCAGGGTCTCTAATCGCCGAATTCAAGAGCCACGATATGGACGGACCTTGAGCTTGGAGTTGTGAGCAACGGCTGGCTGGCCATCCTTGGCGGGGAGGACGATCTCAAAAACGCCATACTCGTTCTTCTTCATCGGGTGGGAGTCGCGGTTCCAGTCATCTTGGTGGCTTGTCAATTTCTGATCAAATCTTTCTTGGTTCATTGCTTCGACGTACTGAAATCGCCGATGAGGAAGGCCCCGACAGCGTTGGGAGCCCATTCGCGGTACGTGATGTTGTTCTTGTCGTCGACATTGAACCCGAACTTGTCGCTTCCCTGCAAATCATGAGCCTTGGTAATGAAGTCAAAGGGGAGCAGGACCGTCGCCCACCTTGGAGAACTTGTCCAATCCACCCTCGTTCTCGTCGATGATTTTGATCCACTCCTGGGCTTTGGCGAATCGCCTTCTCAGAGCACCGCTGAAAGGCTCCAGCCAGGGGTCCAGCTTGACGACACCTACAGATTGATCAGCATCTGATACGGAAGAACCGTCTTTAGCGACCAACCTGTGCCGTCCTTGGGATAATCATCTGTGATATGGGTCATGGCGGGCTCTGTTCGAGGGCGATGGGATCGTTCCTGATGATTGAAGCCAAAGGCGGGGTAGTTGTGAAGGCTGGAGGGGCTCAGGGCGTGGAGAGCAGCGCAGGCGATCGATGACACACAAGTCTGGTGAAGCTAAGCAAAGGAGAAGCTGGAGAAAATGAAGAACACTCGCCCGCCAGAGACGGGAAGGAGCTGAATATAAAGAGACAACGTCCTCACGCCCAACAATCTCTTTTTTTTTTTTTGAAACTCGTACCCAACTTGAGGGATTTGTAGAAGAAGGTGGTATTCGAATCGACAGGGAGTCCGAGATGGAGAGGGTGATCCGAAGAGGTCCTTCCACTGCTTGTACGAGTACGAGTACGACCATGTACGAGTACGAGTACATCCGAGTCTAGCTTTATCAATAATTCTCCTGCCTGCCGCCTGCCGCTCAACAACCTGAACTTTCAAGTTGATCAACCCCAGTTACCCGTACCTGGGATTTCGAGGAAGATAGCGCATAAAGCCATGTACATGTATTTCCTGGTGGAGTTCGCTTCGACTTTGGGTGTGGATGCTTGACTCGTACGAGTACTACCTGTATGCTACTCGTATATGCTAGAGACGATATGGGTGCATTGATTGCATACATACATGGGTGGGCTTGGAGACGCAGTCAAGATTTTGGTCAGAGAAGATGTATGCTTCATGGCAGGCACCAAGATTGGTCCGCGGTGGGAGGCAGTGCCGCGACTGGTTGGACGGCCTCATTGGCCGGCAAGAACTCCATCAGTCTACGAGTACATTTTGAGTGGGCTCTGATCGAGGCAGGCATACGAGCTGATCAATCGAGATGGCAATCAAGGACTTTGGATGCCTCCAGCCCTGAGATTGATGGATGGATCAAATTGATGAAAATTTTTAGATTGGCCACTGCATCCTGCATTTCAGGCTCAGATGGATGGAGAGCTTGCATACAGGTCGTAGTCGTACGAGTAGTACCTGTAACTTGCAGACGGAAGGAATTGGCCATGCAGCTCTAGTGGGCTCTTGCCGCTTCCTCTTGCCGCTTCAAATTCTTGCTCGATTCTGGACTGTGGCAGCGACTGCAGTGAGAGTCAATTCAGGACTCGTACCTTACAGATACTAAGTTAGCGGTACTACTACTGTAATTGTACCCATTAATCCTACTAGTACTTAGTAGTACTACCTGTAGTACTAACTTGGTATGGGTACTTCAAGTTCCAACTTCTGAGGCACGAAGGTACTACCTCCGACTCTCCTGGACTCGCAGGCTGCAGTCTGGCCGAGAAAGATGAAGATATTCTGTGCAGACCATTTGTTGATGGCTTTCTGATATTCTATACGTGCGAAATTGCGGCATCGTCTTCCGTCAATGCAGACGTCCCCTGGTTCATTGCTTCCAGGTACGTGCCTTGGCGGCGGCTCCTCTTGAAAATCTGTTCCTACAGCTCTCTCGCAGTGCAGCAGTTCATTCCCCACGTGCCAGCTGCAAGCGAAGCATCCGTCGACCTGCATCCTGTCGAGTCGATGTAGTACGAGTACGGAGTACTCGTAGTACTCATACTCGTAGTACTCGTACTCGTACATCTGTACATGGAGGGTTGCAGGCATCGAGCCACTTGCATATGGTTGAGTCGGCTTCGATCAGAGACGAGGGGAAAATATCTCAACGCTGCGGCATCTGGAGCGGCGATGGCTCAGCTGTCTGATCGACTTGATGGGATTTCGATATCTCCCCCCCCCTTCGGTGCTCCGTAAGGCATTCGGCCTGGAGTTTACTATATCGACGTAAAATCAAGTCGATTTGATCGAGTTTTTCGTATGTGGTAGTAGTACTAGTATCGTACGCGCACTGAGAGAAAGCTCGGACTCGAAGGCAAGTGCCACGGCTTGTGCCTGACGAGGAATGGCGCAGACGGCATTTGAAGGACGGACCGCTTGGCGAGTTCGACATCTCCAACTGCAGTCAATTGATTGATCTTTTTTCCAAAATCGAGTCGATTGATCTTCACCACCTATAGTATTAGTACTACCTAGTAGTACTACGAAATACACTATGAAATCTCTGAAGATTTAGAAAAGTTATCAAATGATCGTCACCAGCTCTAGGAAACACTGCAGGTTCTCGTGTCGAGCTAGGACCTAGCTTCGCAGGTATCTCGGCCAAAATGCGTGTCCACCAGCCCAATTCGCCGAGATGCAGTACTCGTAACTCCGTTCCGGTACATGTACTCACGTATCAGAACTGGAAGTTGCACTCGACCGTCTTCAGCTGCCGCCACTCGAGCCTGAAGGTGGATTGATGCTCCTGCTGGAGCCTGGACGTGCCTGCCCGCCCATACGAGTACTACCTGTAATGGATCAAATGTATTGATGTAAATCGACCGGGTTTCGCTGCTCGTGCTGCTCCCATTGAGCATTGACGGCAATGACCTCCCCGCCATGGCTCGCAACGCCCAGCACACCAATCAGGGAGCGAGTTGCGTCTACGCGGCCCCTCGATCACGGCCTGAGGTCAGCGCGGAGCACCGTGCTCGCACGTCCATCATGGCTGGGCCTTCGCACTGTATGGTGGAGATGTTCTCTACCGAGAGCGGAGTTGTACAGTGTGGATAGTCGGTCGCGGCTACTGTGAGCCAGGGGATGGCTCGATTGCCGACAAGTCGACGGATCGTTGAAGTCGAGTATGTCACCGCAGCGTGATCACATCTGCGTCAATCCATTATTGCTTCATCCCTCGATACTACATACTACTAATGATACCTTTCCCCTAGCTTCGACTTCGATTGCTTCTTGCTGTCTTACTTTCATCCTTACACAGAAGCGTGATATCATCAATCGACGCCCCGCATCCTGGAAGCGACCTGTACGATTTTGGTTCAAATCCGAAGCTGCCACTTCAGCTACCCTATCCTGCGACCATTCGAGCCCGTTCCTCTTCCAACGAGCAGAGCGCACGGCGACACCATCACGAAGCGACACCCTCTCGAGCCTGGCAAGCTGAGCTTGCTATCCGTTTCCTTTGTCTTCAGGTCCTAGATGTGAGGGTTGAGGAATAATGTTGAGAAGATATATTTCTTCTGGCCGGCTTGCCCGGTTGGCCAGGAGCCATCGTTGCCCCTCTCCGCGAACACCTCGCCTCGGCATCGCGCCGCCCTCTCAGCACCTCCGCCTCTTCTCTCAGCAGTGGCCCCTTTCGGCCTCTGGTCAAACGCCAGATTTCAACTCCGGCTTCACCGGGAGCTATGACCCGACATTCGAGGGCGGGCGGGGCCCCATGTTCAGTAAGACAAACTTCGGGGTGCCGCAGTACTATCCTCGAGACCTGAAGAAGAGGGTGGACGAGTACGTGGTGGGACAGGATCGGGCGAAAAAGACAATATGTTCCACGATTTTCAATCACTACCAGAATCTCCGGCGAAGGTATCAGCACGAGCAGGAGGACAGGGAAAGACAGGACAGGCTCCTCCGACAGCGCTTTGCTAGGGACAGAGAGGCTCACCAGAGACGGAGAGAGGCGTACTCTGTTGAAGGTAGGCGACCTATCCATGACAGCCTCTCGCCCCAGTAACGACTGACCACAGAATGCAGAGGGCTTCCCCGGGCACAACGAGCCGATCCGACCGTCCCACGAGGCTTCAATGTTTGACCCAGACCCCGTGGACTTCCTGTACAAGCCCGAGGACTCCAACGCCCCCCACCACGTCCAGATCAGCAAGAGCAATCTGCTGGTCGTCGGCCCCACAGGCGTTGGCAAGACCTATATTCTGGAGTAAGTCCTGACATATCCTGTCGAGTACCACTGCTCTGTGCTGCCCCCGCATGAAGCTCTGACCTCGATCGCTGACACGGTCAAAGGACATTGAGCCGGAAGATCCAGGTCCCCTTCGCCATCTGTGACTGCAACTCGTTGACCCAAGCGGGTTACATCGGACAAGACGTCGAGTCCTGCATCGAAAGACTCCTCATAGAAGCGAACTACGACATCAAAGCCGCCGAACGCGGCATCGTCGTGCTCGATGAGTTTGACAAGCTCGCCCGAAGAGAGTCTTCCACCGGTCGCGACGTGGGTGGCGAGGGGGTCCAGCAGGCTTTGCTGAAGCTCGTGGAGGGCACGAAAGTCACCATCAACATTAAGGATAACCGTTCATCGAGGCCGCCCGCTCCTGTCTCGCCCAACTACAACACCCCGGGAGCCTCGTCGTCGTTACCGCAAGCCACGCTACCCCAAGGCAAGGTCGATCAATACACAATCGACACCACCAACATACTCTTTGTTTTCTGCGGTGCTTTCGTCGGACTCGACAAGGCCGTCACGCAGAGGGTCGCCAAACCAGCGATGGGGTTCGGCGGGGAGGTGCAGGGTCGATCAGCCATGTCCGGTAGCAAGCACCATCTCCCCCGCGAGGCGTACTCCCACCTCGCGCACTACAACGAGCTATCGGCATCGTCCTTCACGCCCCTCGATCTCGTCCTGCCCGAGGACTTGCAGCGCTTCGGGTTCATCCCCGAGCTCATCGGCCGCCTACACAACATCTGCGCACTGAGCCCTCTGTCGAAGCACGACCTGTACCGCATCCTGACCGAGCCGCGCAACAGCCTCGTCGCGCAGTACACGGCGCTCTTCGAGACATACCCCTCTCGCCTGCACTTCACCGAGAAGGCCCTGCACGCCGTGGCCGAGCGGGCCGCCGCGTCCCAGACGGGCGCCAGGGGGCTCAAGATGGAGATGGAGCGGATCCTGGCCGAGCCCATGTTCGACGCCCCGACGCCGTACGTGCTCGTCACCGAGGCGTGCGTCAAGGGCACGGAGAAGGCCTCGTACTGGGGCAGGGATGGGCGTTTCGAGCTCGATCGGCGACTTGAAGAGGAACAGGTCACGCCTGTGCCCCCGAGGCAGGATGCCTTTGAAGGATCCCAAGAGGCGGGCGCAAGCAGCTGTTGAGCCTTGTGCCTCTCCCCTCCAAATCCTCTTTTGTTTGAGCGTTTTGCGCTCTCTCTCCCTCTCTCTCTCTCTCTCTTTCTCTCTTTTCTCTCTCTCTCTCTTCAGCGACGGTGTCTGGTGTTTTCTTCTTTCCAATTGAAGCGCGCCTGCTGGGCAAAGGCCCAATTTTGATTTATAGTCCCATTCTTTGTTTGGACGCGCGGAGTGGACTATATTCTCTGGCACCTGTAACGTCACGGGGCGTGGCAGTCTTTCTTTCGCCGCTAGGGAGTACTTGAAGTAGCACAAACATTGAGATTTCCCATTGAGCCGATGCAAGTTGTCTGACCGGCGCAAAGTGCTTTCCTACAATGGAATTTCTTTTCACGATCCAGATGACAGGCGAATGCGAACTTGGGACGAAAGCAGGAGCAGCGACGACATCGAAGCGCCATCTTTTTGAGTCACTGCCTGAAGACCGTGTAGCACGAAGCAGAAGATGAAAATGCCAGATAGATGATGACAGATGTATATTATTGGACGTTTCAAGCGTTTTTGGAGGGGGACTGAACAACACCCTTGCCGGTGTAACCCTCGGATGAGATACCAGTGAGGGGATCGGCTTTTTGGGCCTGCGGAACACACGTCGTCAGTCTCTGGACCAGCAGCAGCAGGCCCGAATCCAGCCCCGGGCAGCGGGCGGGGGGTCTTGTGGAAGCGCACCTTGAGCATCTCGTTGGTAGCCTCCTGGTACTCCTTGTTCATGGTGTAGGGGGCGGGCTTGGCGGCGGCGCGGATGGCGCCGAAGATGGCGAGGCTGGCGAAGACGCCGAGGGCGACGCCCCAGGCGATGCGGGCGTTGGTTCCGGGGGGGTCGGCGGAGCGGGGGCCGTGAGGTCCGAAGGCGATCCAGTAGGCTATCGAGACGGGGCCGGGCATAGATGCGTCAGCTACTTGTACTCGTACGAGCAACGGGCACTGCATTCCATCCATCCATGGATCCATGGATCCGTCCCTGTGACGGACGATTCCCTTCGCTTCATCCTGGCTTTGGCTGCGGGGCGGGTGTCGTTTTTCTGACGAGGGGAAATAACGAGGAGCACTTTTTTTTGAGGGGGCGAGAGGCTGCGGCATTGCGTGAATGACGAATTGAGGGCCTGGTTGTTGCCTCGGCTGGAGGGCGCGGGATGTCGGGGAGTCGTGATGAGCGATTATTGGCTGGAAGCGTCTTGATCGAGGCAATCGGGGTCGTGCAGGGCGAGAAAAATGGAAAATCGTCGAAGATCAAAGGCCGCGAATGGCAGACGACACACGCGGCCACGCAGTCTCTCGAGGACGGCAAGTCGGGGGCCAGAGGAGAAGATATCCGAAATTGAAGAGGTAATCAATAGAGAGAGGGGGGGGGGGGGGGAAA
>NQYQ01000005.1:1182502-1211163 GCA_003055925.1 Escovopsis sp. Ae720 | reverse complement strand
GGGGGGGGGGGGGGGGGGGGGGGGTGCTTTGCAAAGCGCCAGTGCCGTCATACCTGTCGTCACGCCTGTCCATCTCCCGTTCCCTCATCCTATCCCGGTCGCGATCTCGGTTCCAGTCCCTATCCCTGTCCCGATCTCGATCCCGATCCCGCTCCCAGTCCGGCTGCCTATCGCGGTCCCAGTCCCTGCGCATCGGCGACCTCGGCCGCTCGTATCTCTTCTCCCGCATCGGCGGCGGCGAATCCCTCCTCATCGGGCTCCGTCGCAGCGGCGGCGGCGGCGACCTCCTCATCGGCGACCTCGTCCGCTCGCGCCGCCGCGGGCTCTCCCTGTCCCGCGAGCGCTCCCGCCTGTACCGATCGCCGCCGCCGCCGCCGCCGCCGCCGCCGCCTCCTCCTCCTCCGCCCGGCCCTCCCCCCACGCCGCCCCCGTTCCCAACGCTCCGCGAGCGCCTTCGCGGCGGATACCGTCCCGGAACGTAGCTGTCGGACCCCGCGATGATCGGGCTGCGCGGGCGCGGGCTCCTCACCCTCGGCGGGGGCGTCCTTCCGCGGTCTCTGACAGGGCTTCTAGCCCTCCTGGGTGATCGCTCGCCTCCTCGGGGCGTTGGTCTCCACGACTCTCCGGCGCCGTACCTGACGACCTCGCCATCGTCGTATCTATCCAAGGGTCGGGTCAGTTCTTTTTTTTTTTTTGCGTCGAATGCTTGGGGCAAGAGAAATCAGAGGAACAAAAGAAAAAAAAACGCCAAGAAGTCGGTTGATCCAGAGGACAAAAGCGTCGCTCACCTTCTACTTCGCCCGTCCCGGTCTCTATCCATCTTGATCGGCTTGAGAGTGTGCCAAACTCTCTTTATCTCGTTTCTCTCTTCGTGATGTTCGACAGACGGCTTCTTAGATGCTGACGATGACGCTGCGATGAAAAGATCGGATATCGAGAAGAAAGACCGACGTCGTCGCGCGAAGGCGGACGAGCCTCACATCAATCCCACGACAGAGACAAGGATCAGTGGATGGATCAATTGATGGATCAATGCGAAGCCACTCACGAGCCACTCGCGCGTCATGGAAAAAAGCACGACGTCGGATCACGTAAGCACCACAGTGCATCAACACAGTGCAATACGATCATTTCGCACGTCCCGTTCGATGAAGGCATATCGCGGCTCGTGTCATCTCCTCTCTGATCGTCGTTGTGATTTTGATGTGGAATGTATGTGAGGGAAGCAAAAGTGTTCCGCTGAAGAACCTGAGGCTTTGAGATCAAGACTCCATCAAGGCATGTGCCCTCCAAGAAATCCCACGCGACAGCGACTTGGGTCTCTTTCGCGCCCCTGACCTTCACACTTCCCCGAATCTCCGATCCAAACATCCCCCGAACCAGCAAGATCATGGCATCCCGGTATCTGTAAACAAGACCAGACAAAGAAAAAGACTATTCCTACACGCGCTCGGGATATCTCACATTCTGTCCTCCTCCGTCGTGTCTCCTGCTCCCCTGCTCGTCGTGACCCTGTCCAAGATCCACTGCTGCGCTTCCTCGGCGTGTTCCTGCATCATGTTGTTCAGGCCGCACTTGCTGCTGCGCACCACGGTGCCGAAGCGCCTCTTGTGCACCTTTCGCGTGAGGTCCGGGTCGGACCAGCACGCGTGGTCGCTCGCGACGTAGACGCGCGAGTTGTCCTTGTACCAGGAGGACAGCCCGTTGTCGATGTCGGACTTGACTGGGCGCAAGTTGCCGGTCACAAAGTTGACAATACCAGCAATTTTCTCTCGACATTCTGGAGTTCGTATTAGTTCTGACTCTTCCCAGAGCTCGGTGAAAAAGGAGGTTGGACGATATCGAAAAGACACAAAAAAAAGAGAGAAACGTCGTCTTACCTCTCCTGATCAAGAGAACTTTGACTCCGAGATAGGCGTTGCCGACACCCATGAGGACGATCTCGTTGGTATCACAAAGCTGGAGGAAGTTGTCCCACAAATAGCATATCAGCGATTGGACTTGCTCTTGGATCGCCCGCTCGTGAAAGCCAGGGGTATATGCATCCACATCCTGCGATTGTCAGCATGTCGGTCCCTTTTTCCGAGTAGCCCGGGTCACCCACATCTTCTTGCGTGATGTAGCTCGGAACGTTGATGTCCATGATGCCGAATTCTTGGGACACGGCCCAGTCGATGTACTGGACAACGCCATCGACCTGATTCGTTAGCCTCGCGTCAGTGTCAAGATCAATTCCAGGGTGGATTTTGAACCTACCACCCAAGCGTTGTGGGCGTCGAGGGTCGTATCGATGACATCCGGCTGCGCCACCAGCTGTGGTCTGTTGCAAGTCAGCGACAATACTGCGGAAGAAGGACTCGTGCAATTGGGTACGCTGGAGAAGCGCTCACGGGTCGTGGATGATGACGAGGATCTTGCGCGACTGGCTGAGATCCGGCGTGACGAGAACCTGATTCTCAAACGACTTGAAGAGGCGGTCGCGCTGCACGTATAAGGGCACCATGTTGTGCTTCGTCTGGAGGACCTGGCGCTGGGAGTTCCTGATGACGTCGTGGAGTCGGTCGCCGTTGAGGGACTGCACGTTCGGGACGTCCACGATGCCGGGACGCATGCACTCCCAGTACGGCGCCTGGTAGGCCTGGACCTTGGCCAGTATCCTCGCCGCCTCCACGTTGAGCTTCGGGAGATCCATCTTTGGGGGCGGCTCGCCCATGAGGGTCCTGGCGACGGCCACGGAGGAGTTGGAGATGGCTTGGAGGTTGTAGCCGCCCTCGAGGCAGACGGCGACCTTGCCGTCGGCGAGAGACATGAGCATGTGGGTCATGTGGGCGTAGCACGCCGGGGTGACGAAGCAGCCCCCCAGCTCGTCGCCGTCTGCGGCGTCGAAGCCCGCCGAGATGACGACCAGGTCGGGGTTGAACTCCTTGGCAACGGGCATGACGATCCTCTGGAAGGCGGCCATGTACTCGCCATCGCCCATGCCTTGGTCGTGCCAGCCGATGTTGATGTTCTTGCCCAGGCCGGGGCCCGTGCCGCAATTTTCTATGCCGCCATCGGGGGTCATGGGGTTCGGGGGCTTCCCGGGGTAGAATACCCCGTTCTGGTAGACGTGTATGGATATGTAGAGAACGTTGGGGTCCTCGTAGAAGATGTTCTGGATGCCGTTGCCGTGGTGGACGTCCCAGTCCAGGATCAGGACCTTGCGGCACTTGTCGGGGTAGTCCTGCTGGCACACCTTGACGGCCACGGGGACGTTGTTGAAGAAGCAGAAGCCGAGCGGGTGGTCGAACTCGGCATGGTGGCCCGGCGGACGGATGACGGCGAAGGCGTTCTTGACCTGCTCGGTGACGACGTACTTGCACGTGTCGATGGCGCCACCGGCAGCCAGGAGGGCCGCGGGGTAGGACATGCTCCCCACGTAGAGCGACTCCCTGCCCTGGTCGAACTTTTTCGTGAGCTCTCGCAGCTCCGAGGTGCTGACGGTGTCGAGCCTCTCGACCCAGGCGAAATGGTCCGGGGAATGCGCGAGACATATCTCGTCCCGCGTCGCCGGGCGCGCAGCGATGCGCCACATGTACTTTGTCGGACAGTCGGCCATGATCCTGGGAAGCTCCGACCCGGGACCCGTGTACACCAGGCCCATCTTCTTGAACGCCTTGAAGATCTCGTGGATGCGACGGGGGTCTTCGGGGTGATGGGTGTTGGGGCTGAAGTCTGCGTTCATGTGCAGCTTCATCCGGTCATCGTAGCAACAGCCCGTGGGCAGCAGGCCCCGGCGGCGCATCTGGCCGAGGACGACCGTCTCAAGTTGGCCATCGCTGTCGTCGTCTTCGAGGCTCCCCTTTGGCGACTCGTCGTCATCACCGGCATGCGCGCCGAAGCCATTGGTCGCCCCCGCATCTCGCATCACCTGATCCTCCACATCCAGAGCATCCTCATCCAAGAGGGGGGGCATGACGGCAGCTGCTGGCTATCGGCCCGGCCGGCAAGCCCCTGCTGGAGTGTCTTGAATCCTAGAAGAAGATTTTAGCATCGGATGCCCGGGACATGAAGCTTGGACTCGGGGGACTCTATCGTCGGAGGGCCCTTTCCGTCGCAAAGACAACCAGACTGGCGGGCAGAACGGCGGCAGCGCGCAGTTCACTGCGTCGTCTTGCGCAGGCCACAGCCACATGCGAAGCAAACAATCATGCATGAGGAACCGTTATCACGACGACCCAGCCATGGCCACGAGTGAGTTGTTGGAGGCAATGGCCCAGAAGCGGTGGACAAAGAAAGACAAAGGGAGAGACGGCTGCGGAGAACAACAGGATGTTTGTGGGACAAGGGCCCGGGAGAGATGACAACTGCACAAGAAAAAAGATTGCGCTCACCTCTGTTCCGAAGATATGCGGCCGCTCTTGGGGGGTTTTGTCGACGGACAAGGTACTACTATAGTAGCCAGGGAGGCTGGATGAAGTGTTGAAGCGATTGGGACGGATGGAGGAGGCGACGCCAATGCCAGATGGGTCGCGAGCGATGATGGCAGAAAAAAAATAAATGAATAATAAATGACTTTGAGAAAGGGACAGTGAAGTAGTTTCGACACAGCGCAGTCGAATGTCGCCGGCTCGAGGGCTGGGGCAGCGCAAGGCGATGCAGTCGGAGGTGCTTGGTGTTGAGCCACGCAAGGAGGGAGTGCGAGTGTCGTGTGGATGCGACTTCAAGTTGTGAGAGCTCGAGATGCGATTGATTCCAATCAAACCAAATCAAATCAAGTCGAATTGAATTGATTGAATGGATGGATCAATCAATGGATTGAGTGAGTGAGTGAGAGATCAAATCCAATTCCATCCATCAATCAATCAATAGATCAATCAATTTGACTGGGGCCTTGCATGAGGTAAGCAGCACGCACGGCCGGGCACTCAATGCCTCAATTACATTGATGTACTCGTACTAACAGGAGGTACCTACAGAGTACTAATAGGTTAGGCGGTTTAGTACTCGTACGTACAGAGATAACTGAGGGTTAGCGGTGCAAAGGGCTTCTGGCTGGTGCTGGGTACGCTCTCTGGGGTCACTCAAAAGTCTCTCCGCTAGGGCTTGACGTAGGGGCAGACTGCAGATACTCGTACCGGTATACTCGTGCTCGTACGAGGGCCCGTGAAGACCTTGTAGGTACCTCGGGCTTGTCTCAAGATAATCGATCTGCCTCACCGGCGGCTTAACAATTCTCGTCCTCAACCTCTTAATTGCTCTCTAAGGTATTTGTTGTAGTAGTAGTAGTAGTAGTAGATAGTACTACATACTAGTCCTTCTACCATCTACACAAGTCATTCCTATTGTCTCCGACAAAGGGGATGGACGGAACAGTTCGATACTATTCGTACCACGAGTATTGGTAGAGCAGAATGATCTTCAGAAAGCTGGAAGAGCAAGTAGACCAAGATGTCCATTGAACCTGTAGAAGACTCCATCACGCCGAGCTGCTACCCAAGAAACATCGCCGTGATCCAAACATCAATCTTAATGGACCCTTTGCGTGAAGCACTAGACGACCCATCCATAGTAGGTGACCATCACAAAGCCTCCCCTGAGCTCCTCCAAAAAACTCGTCAACCAATCAAATGAAGCCGCTTGCTGGAGTAAAAGCACCACCAGCCTTCTTGCTCGGCCTCGTCTCGAGCACAACCGCCTCCATGCGCCTCAACATCTCGGTATTGTACCTGGGGTCGCCTTCCACATCGAGTCCATAATCGCCGCAGGGCGAGTATAAGGACTGGGAGGCGGACAGCTGTGAGGCCCGCCACCCCACGGGCCAGCCATCAACACTCGCATCGCCTCCATGGGCGACGCGCTCGTCCTCGCGCTCGTCGTCGAAGTCGAGGATGCCGCCCCCGCTGTCGTCCGCAAACTCGGGGGTCGTCTCGCGCGAAAACCGCTCTGCCATCACGCACCGGATGGAGACCTGGATGGACTCTTGGTCGGCAGTGAAGCCGGGATGCCGGGCCTCAATGCTCCCCACCAGGCGGGCCCGTGGAAAGCTGCAGATGTTGTCGACATAGTACATCAGGTCCTCCGGCCCGAGCTTGGCGTACGTCTTGACGATGCGGCCCCAGCAGGACTGGTCGACGAAGCCGCGATTCATGGAGCCCTGCCTGGTCGATCCGCGCAACCAGGGCATGTTAGCGTCCACCTGGTGATTTTCCGGGAGTCAGCCATAGTCGCATCACAAGAATCGGCATCGAATGTCAGCTCGACGAACCTTGAAGAGGCTTGCGTCAAGCCGGGGCAAGATGTAGTATGAGATGAGGTCCTTGACAACTTCCACAAAGTCCAGCAGCTCGCACAGCTCGCTAGACGGGAAGTATCGTAGGAAACTGGTCCGGAGATCGCGAACCATGGGTTCTGGAAGTCCCGGGTGAGGCCGAGGAAGCTCACGGTGGAAATAAATCCCGTAGAGCCAGAACCGGTAAAGGGCCCTTCGAACTCGGTACCTCTCGTGAGGTTGGAGGCTTCGGCATTCTGCCGGTCTGTAGTTCCACCTCATCTGCGGGAAGATCTCCTCCCACCATTGGACTGTTTTACATCTCCTGACGATAGCGCGCAGGTCCTGGTCCGTCAAGACGATGGGCTCGCGCACGCCGGCCGGCTGATGTTGCGCTTGTTCCCCGGCCGCCGCTGCAGAGCCATCAAAGTCCTCAGGGATCGGCACTGGATCGAAGGCCCTCGGGTGCGGCCTGAGCATGATCCCCCGATCCCCGGCGAATCGCTTCAGTACCACGGTCCGGGGCCGATACTGGTGAGTCACAAGGTCTAGATCCGCCGAGGAAGCAGTATGGGCCTGAAGTAACTCCTCAAAGGGCTCGAAGTCTCGTATGAGAACGTGCGCGAGAATCATCGCTTTCCCTCGCTCGAAGAGGGCCCTGAAATGCTTGCTGGCCATGGAGAGGCTGCATATGGAGTTGAGATCCAATTGATGGAAGATCTCGAGGGTGATCTCGACCGGGAAATCGCCCAAACGGAGGACATCCTTGACGGAAAGCGCCATGATGGAATGCCTGCGAGGTAGAGACCAAACAAGTTTCTGGATCAACTTTGATATCGTGTAGGTTCGCCGTCGAGTCCGTGATCAACCAGGCTGGACGATCTTTTCATGAGAATACCGATTGAATGCTCGTGATTCCTCTCTTCCCCGCCACCTCAGCGCTGGAGGCTCGAAAGCGCCAGGGTGTTGGATACCCTGGGACCTGATGAATTCCGAGAGTCACACTTCCATATTGGAATATCGAAAAGCCGGACCTTGATGGGTTGGCAAGAAGACGATGGAAAAATCATTACTGATCGCAGACTTGTTGCTGACAGCAAGGGCAGGTCAACGTTGTAAAGTCGGGCAGATCGGGGTGATGGAGGAGACATGCATCATACATGGATCAATATCATATGACGGCCGTCCCCGAGTCGTCATAACTTGTATTCGTAAGTGCCAGGTCAGACTTGCCGGTATGTCGCGGCCACGGTAGCCGCAGATTTGCCGGCCCCATATCAAAGCACCGAGGGTGTGGCGGTGCTATTTCGGGTCTATCGAGGTACCTGTATTGTCGATGCCGACAGCCTAGGGGACAATGGGGGATATTCTTATTGAATCGAGATACGATACTACAGGTAGGTAAATTCGGTCTACGATCTTGATCGCCGTCTTTTCGTCACTGGGTCGTAAGCACTTCTTTATGTATTGCCCTGTTTCAGACAGACAGGCGCGCACTTGATCTCATCAAATCGACTTCAATGCGTCTCAGCCACCTCTGATCCTTTGAGCCGCCTTGAAGCCACACAAGGACACCTCGCATGCTGCCTTTTCGAATCGAGCATGAAGGGGCCATCATCGACCTGCGACCGTGGTAATTTTTGATTCTTTTCATAGACGCATCAAGATCTATCCAGATCCATGGATCCCAGCTCGAGTCAGACGTCATTCCTACAGTCTGCATACTACCTACTAGGTCCGGACCGGCAGCCACGGATCTTTGCAATACAGTTCTGCCTTCTTTCACCGCCCTTCATTTCAAGCCCATACGAGCAATTTATGGCTCATGATTGGCTGCCCTGGGACTGTCCCTTTTCTGACCGCGGCTCACCGCCTTCCAAATGCGCCGCTACAGTGCCCCCTTTGCTGTCGGGGCGACTTCAAAGCCGTTCAAGGCACATCTACAGCATGATCATCACTGCATCCAAGTCTCTGCGGGCCACGGGCCCTTGGTGTTCATCCCAGAAATGCATTGAAACGCCCGCTTCTGCCATTACCGTAGCTGTCCTCAAAAGACCCGCCTCCTGCATCCAAGACCGTCCAGTGCGGATCAGTCCTCATGCGAACAACGTCTTCTTGTCCAGCTCGTCCCGCATCGGGCGGACGTCCCCGTCCGTCCTCAGCCCGAGGTTGCCCTTCTTCGATAGCCGTCCCACCGTCTGCTCCGCCCGCGACGTGTGGCGCGCGGCCTTGGCCCTCCGCACGTCCGCCCTGACCTGGTTCGGCGAGACGAACTCCTTGTTTTCGTATATGATGGGCCCGCCGAACGAGCCCTCCTGGATCACGATGGGCGTCAGGACACACCTGCAGCCCGCGTCAGTTCATCCGATCGCTCAAGCACCACTCAGGAGACCCAATTTCCCCCCTTTGTGAGATGCTTACCTCGGCCCTATCTCGACCAGATTTATCTCCGTGTTGGCGCCCGGCTTGGACTTGCTTGTGCTCGACCCCGTGGCCTCGTCGGCCTCGCCGGCCTTGTCCTTGGAGGGCTCCACCTCGCTGATCTGGTAGTTGCGGATCCAGATCTTGCCGTCCGCGACGCTGAAGCCCATGACGTGGTCGATGAAGGGCTTCGACTTGCGCGCCCCCTGCGGGACGCCGAAGGTGTGGAGGAAGAGCTCCTTGATGACGCGCAGGTGCGGGTGCTTGTCGAACGCGGCGTCGAACGACAGGATGGGCCGTGATCCCTTCAGGCAGTTTCCTGTGAAATGAAGCTCCTCCATCGTGTGCACTGTTTCCGTCCCGCGACAACCTCTGTCAGCATGCCATCACCATCACTTTCTGTTTCCCATTCTCGGCATCGGAGGGGGCGAATGGGGTCAAAGTCGTACAGTTCTGGAGGTGCATCTTGACCGTCGGTCCGTTAGGGACCTTGCTGAGCCACAGGTACAGGTCCTTGCCCTTCCTGGCCTCGAAGAAAAGCACGTTGTTGCAGTTGTACAGCTCGGCCAGCTCGTTGAGCTCCCCGAGTTTAGACTTGGAGTCGAACTTGGCGTCCTTCCGGCCGTGTGGCATTAACGAGGCGAAGTCGTTCAACAGGTGACGATGTCTGCAGAATGTCGCGGAATGTCAGGTCCAAGATCTCATTTCACCTCCTCACTCCCCCCATGCCTCCGGAGCCGTAGAAAGGAAAGTACCTGTAAGTGACGCCTCGAGACGAGAGGATCAAGACCCTCTGCTTGTTCTTCTTCGCGCCATTGCTGGCAACCTCGTTCTTCTTGTTGTCCCCCTTGGACAGCGACTTGTACACCGCGGCCATTCTCTTCTTGCGATGGATCGATCTTGCGACGCGGTGGGACGGCTCGGACGACGGTGGCTCTCTATTGCGCTTTGCTCTGCTATCACGGCTCGAAAATTGGATGAAGGGCCCCCGGGGAGTTGACGACTTTTTTTTGGCCCTTCCGTTTCTTATCTGTCTGATAAGAGGCAGAGCGCCCGCCGTATCCTTATCGTGGTGGGGCACAAGCAGCGCGGCCAGCCATCAAAGAGGGAAGGATCGCTGGAGCCTCATTGGAACTTGAATCTGGGCAGCTGCCCGGAGTGCTGACTAAGCGGCTCTGGTCATTGTCGCAGCCGTCGACGGAGTACCTACTCCTCCTGGTAGTACGAGTACTAGATGTTCCTAGTAGGTAGGTACTACTACTCTCCGTAACGCACTGATCGACAGTGTCCAGAAGGTCTGAACATCATTAGATCTCTACGTGCTCCTGAGACGATCCTGATTTGTGAGGTGGTCTGGTTGCCTTTGTCGTGAGGAATGTAAGGGACTTTTTTCGTGTCACATGATCTCAATCAGACTCGAGTTGGGTGTGACGATGTTGGGCCATGAGGGGGCATCTCTTTTGGCTCCCGGGTATAGGTGCACACATGAGCTTCATGACCTCCCGTCCCCATGTTGCGTTGGGGGGGGAGGCTTGCGTTTTATTTTCCATCCGAGAAGAGCCTCGCGTGAAATTGGCAGAATCAATGGAATGGCTCCTAGAGGAGAAATCCGGTGGAATCTTGGGTCGCGTCAACGACCGGCACCGCGAAATTCGACGAACGTCCTCGGTCCATGCCGAACGAGATATCTCGTGTCACGCGCAAGATTTTCTGAACGACTCCAAAGCCCGTTATGCTCCGCCGAGAGGGACTGGGAATCAAAACTGCATTAGGGGTTCATTGAGCTAAGTTTCATGAGGCTTCGTAGCGGTCGTCGAACGCATCAACCATAGATACAAAGGTACCTCGAAAACTATTATGACAAATAAGAAACGAGGAGGAAATCAAGGGGTCTTCGCCGTTCTAAGTTGGGAAGAAAGGAAAAGACGTAACAGCCTTATTTTTCGTGCCCGTGGCGTTGCGCCAGGGGTCCTCAGCACAAGACGTAAATCCCCGATCAAAGTCAAAGTGTCGAGGCGCCAAACGTCCACCCAAGGCCTTCGAGGAAGATTGTCGTGATTTAGCAGCATTTGCCGCCCTTGGAAGCCTCGTCGTCGGCGGCTTTGCTGAGGGAGATGTTGGTGCCGGTGCCGATGGTTGCCTGGGCACCGTCGCCGCTGTCGAGGGCCTTGCTTGATACGATTCGGTAGATCTCTGCCCGAAAGAATTCATCAGCATGTCAGCCAAGGCGAATCGGGGGTTGCGACAAATAGCACGACATGCGTCAACGTACCGGTAAGGATGTTCTGGAAGGCGAGCTCGACGTTGCTGGCGTCGAGAGCGGAGGTCTCGATGAATGACAAGTGGTTCTCGCCTGTGGCACGGCATCAGCATCCCAGACGTTCCCATGGGATCGAATTTCCAAAGCGTCAGACGCACTGGCAAACTGCTTGGCCTCTTCTGTGGGCACAGCCCTGAGATGCCTCAAATCACTCTTGTTGCCGACGAGCATGATGACGATGTTCGCGTCGGCGTGGTCCCGGAGCTCCTTGAGCCATCGTGTTACGTTTTCGTATGTCTGGTGCTTGCTGATGTCGTAGACGAGCAGTGCGCCAACAGCGCCTCGGTAGTACGCCGAAGTGATGGCACGGTATCGCTCCTGACCAGCAGTGTCCCAAATCTGTGCCTTGATGGTTTTCGAGTCGACCTGGATCGATCTGGTGGCGAACTCGACTCCGATCGTGGACTTGGAGTCCAAGTTGAACTCGTTCCGGGTGAATCGACTGAGAAGGTTGGACTTTCCGACGCCAGAGTCTCCGATGAGGACCACTTTAGGAGGACAGCATTAGCATCAGTCGAGGGGTGCCACTCCGAAACCGCGTGTTGTGAGCGTTTTCACGACATCTCTCGTCAGGTCGCGGGCGACGGAGAGACTCTGCTCGAGGACGACGGGCAAAGGGGGGAAAGGAGAGAACGAGGGAGAGCGTTGTGGCATACCTTTGAAAAGGAACTGGCGGGGGGGGCAAAGAAGACACCGCTGTTAGCATATCCCGCGAAATGGGATCGGGTCGGGTCGATCACGTACATCGTACTCGTCGTTAGCCATGATGGCGATATCCCTAGGGCAAGGAGGAGAGCTTTGCTTCTGGTTGTGGCGGATGGTAGAAGGGCGAGGGAGATTTTGGAATGGAGGATGATGCAGGTAGTGGATGGATGATGGATTGAAGTGAGGAAGTGGTGGTTGTGGAGGGGAAGAATCGGCTGCGTTGCGCTCAGTGGCAGCTGGAGTCAGATTAAGGTCGCCCAAAGTCACCTGGATGATCCGCCCGCGATTAGGAGGTCAGTGGGCGCACTGGCGGTGGTCCAAGTGCTCCGATGGAGTCTGGAGACGCTACGGAGTACCTGGCCGCGCGGTATCCCGGCTTGTCACCACAGGTGCTCCCTGGTCCGATTACCACTAGTGCACCTCAAAGAACTGGAGTCAAGATGGACACGAGGTACACCACCAGATACCTGCGGACTGGGTATTTTTAACTCCCGCAATCGAAGAGGTGGCCCAGCCCTGGCCACTGATCGACCTCAGCAACGGACTCCGACGGGGACTCGGACTGGCATGATGGAATGCCTGGTCGCGACTTGGCGTGGAAGGCACAGCAGGCGCAGGTACGGAGCGGTCCTGCCTATATTCAATCATGGGAAAACAACGTGCTGGACCCGCACTGTCTTTGGATTTGATTGACATTGTTAAGTAGAGGTACTACCTAGTACTACTAGTACTATTATTACTATTAGTACTACCTCCTCTACTGAGTGCAAGTACCTCGCAATACCCAGGAGGACTTGAGACCTCCGAGCCCAGCGCCAGTGTTTTGAGCGTGCCCACAGGTACACAGGCAGGTCACAAGTCTCTTTGGGTGAGGATTCGGGAAGGATCGAGTCGTTGGAGGCACTTGCCGTCGCGACACGACTGCATTTATTGATTGATTGATTTATTGATTGATGGATCAAAATTGATCTGGATGCTTTGCGAGGGAAGGCGCGCTCCTTCTATGCGCCCTTGGATCAATCAATGTGAATGTTTTATGCGGCCTCTGAGGTCATGGATGTGCAATCATCAATCGATCAATAAATCAATTGACTCAACTGATCAATGTTTGCAGATCCATGGATCGATGAGTCCAGCCCTTGCAGCGCGGACCAAGATGCATCTTGCCTGTCCCGTCGGTCCTCGGGCTTCGAACCATCTCTGATCGCCCTGATAGCAAGGAGCAGCAAGTCTCGAGCAGCAAATGGCATGGCAGGGAGGCAATCTTGGGCCGACCTTGGTTTTCTTGGCACAGCATCAGACCCATTCGCGTCCCTCTCGCGACAGAGGGAGGCCCGCCCTACAAGAGACATCAATCCATTCGTTCATCGTGGCCGCCCCAGTCCTCCCTCAAAGGCTATGGCAGCCGGGCATCTTGGACGTGCACGGACAAGTTATTCAGTCTTCTGGCTGCACGGTCACATCCTCGCACTGTTTGTTGCACATCCGATAGCCTCAAAACCACTGTGTTCCTTGTTGCAGATGCACTGTCGTGTATATCACATCCTCTTAAGGAAAACGTCAAAAGTGCCAATGGATGGGTCCAGCCAAGTGCTTTCTCTCACAGAATCTCCTTATCACAGGCTCTAGCTCTCACCCTGTCTAGACAATTATGTCTGGCAGACCAAAAAGGGGGGGGGGGCGAGACTGCGACCGTATGAGTACGAAGGTAGCCGCCGAGCTGCCTCCTTAATAGCGGGCCTCTACCTGTACTCGTACCACCAGTGCTCGCAGTCGTGATGGGTCCTTTTCCCCAATTGGCGGTGGCATCAATTTCTTCGACCTCCATTCTGACCAGACATGCATGATACGAGTCCAATCCAATGCACAGGAGAGGAGCTCCTCTTGTCCAATTCCTTGTTACTTGACCCATATGTACATCATTACTCCTTGTACAGCAACAGCCAGGGATCCTAACCGTATGTACAGGTATGTAGAGGCAGACGAGCCGGTCAGAAGAGGAACGGCAAGTCCAAGCTCACCCAGGAACAGCACTTCCCAAGAATGAAGCTTGGCGGGGATCCTCGAAAACTCCTCCAAGGAGGCCGGCTACGACCCCTTTCCCATGGCCTCCCGATAACCTCCTCTCCTGAATCCCGATCCGCCCTCAGCAGGTTCTGGACTCGTACGAGTACTCGTACATATACATACTCCATACGGAGTACGTGCTCAAATGATAGGTACATGTACTCCGTAGACAGAGCGAGATCGCAACTGGAGCAACGCGACCGCGCTTCGAAAAATGACACTGGTCATTGAGTCAATGGGGCCAATGGGGCCAGAGATGACTGGATCCATGACGCATTTCCAGGCGGGCTAGCCGCTGGAGCTCATGCATCCGACAAGGCTTGAGCTCCAATCTTCTTGTGGCTTACCTCGACCCGACAGGCTGAGGAACCATCCGGATCTGATGCCTTCGTCATCCTGAGTCGATTGGCGATCGTGACGCGAAGCCTCTGCTTCTTTGAACACATGTGGACGTAGATGAATGGGTCATCATGCTTGGAACAAGTTCAACGTACGTGCGAATGCGAATTTGACGAGAGCCCAAAAGCGATTTATTGCATCACGTGCAGCATCACGAGCTCGCCCAGATAATTCCACCTCAAGAGGCTCAACCTCTGCACCCCGCATATTTACTTCAACGTACATACATACTCGTACTTGCTGCCATCCTGACGTTCACCATTGATTGATCCCTCGATTCCGCCACCCACGGAACGCCATAAAGACTCGATCTCTTGATCAGTCCCCTTCCTCTCACCTTTTCTTCTTGAGAATTCTGAGTCCCTTATTCGTGTATTCAGAATATGGACAAGATGGTCGTCGATGATGATGATGTCGAAGGCGTCGACAACGAAAATGACAGCGATGATTCCAACAGCGCCATCTCGACCGATGAGTTTGATCATGAGCCTCCTGATGGTGATGTCTTCGATGTGAAACAGATCTTAGCAGAGAAAGTCATTGGTGGCCAACAGATGTTTTTGATTGAGTGGGTCGGCTGGGATCTTCTGGACGCGACCTGGGAGCCCTATCAGCATCTGCATGATGAGTCCGTCCTCGAAGGATGGGAGCGGATCAAGACTGATAAAGCAGAAGCCTCAAAGGCCAAGTCCAGGTTTCGTCAGTGGCTAAGCGAGAAGACTGCCCAGGTCCAGGAAAGAAGAGCACGTCACGAGGAAGAGAACAAGGAGCGAGCACGCAAGGGTCGATCGCCCATCCCTCTCGACGACTTCACAAGAAAGGCCATCTTCGAGCTGCAACATTTCTCTATGGAGGTGGAAAGGTCTGGCGCGGGCGGAGGCGCTGTCTCGCAGCCAAGTCGAGACACCTCAACAGCCGCCTCGGCAATCTCTCGTGCCAGGAACACGGCCGACCCTGGTTCCGAGGAGAGACTTCTCGGACGAAGAAGATTGAGTCTCGGCAGTAACCTATCATCATGTGCCAGCTCAGCTTCTGTGAAGCAGTCGGTGCTGAGAAGACTTTCCAGCGATGCCATTCCCACAGAGACACTCAAGCCAAAGGAAACCCGGTGGCAGGGTACTGCGAGGCCAGGCCAGAGCTCGCAAGGCAAGCCCGCAACTACCAGGAGCGTTGCATTCCGGCCAGGACCTCCTCTCTTCCGCGGCTCGGCAGGTGTGCCGAAGAAGATACCAAAGGCTCAGACGCAACCCGCAGGGACAACTTCCAATGTTTTCGCCGGTGGTAAGGAGCCCAGGAGCAGAGGCACCCTCCGCGAGGCGGCCTCGGATCCAAGCAAGGGCCAGAGAATGCTGGGGCGTCGTTTCACTCGAGAAATCGAGAAGCAGTCTCGGGACCATGAGGGGGAGACCGCGCCTGCGCAACAACCCAGGCACTTGATTTCCCTTGACAGACACAATCCGCACGGCATCGTACGAGAAGATCCAGGACCGTCGGCCCCCGCGACATCATTTCAGCCAAGTGTTGACCTGATGGATCTCGATGGCGGCGAAGTAATCGAGAGCTCTGGCCCCGAACCCCGTCTGGGTGAAGGCACGACTGCATCATCCGAGCGGCCTGCTGCGGCCCCCAAGGCCTTAATGACGGCAGCCTCGGGCCGCTCTCTCAGGAAGAAGAAGTCTGTGACTTGGTCTTCTCAGGTTGGTGGATCCGGGGGTTCAGGCGGAGAAAGCAGTCTTTGCGTTCGCGGGGAGTCTTCACTCTCCCTGGACGGAATGGGCACCGACCATAGAGGCGACAGCAGCAAGAGGGAGCCGACGCCAATGGAAGGAGTCTCTGCTCCAGTGGCTCCGATGTCACATTCTGGGGGGGATCGCGTCCCGTCAGCTTGCAAAACTATTCAGAAGCTGTCACAGCTCGGGACGAGTTCGCTGCAATTCATCAACCTTTCGTTCCACGGCGTCCCGGCCACAAACGACCCCGCCTGGGTGGCAGGATTTCAAAATGAGGATCAAATGATCTTCACTCACATCTGCTCGGCAAAAGACTTTCAATCACAACGTTTGCCAGCCGTGAGCCATCTGCTCGCTGGAGGGACAGTATCCTCATTCGCCAACTCTGCATCATTGGCCGTCCTGGCGGATCGGTTAAGGCTTGGGCCTCGCGGACTGTTGTGTCGCATCGGAGGCTTTTTCATGCTGTTGTTCCCTCCCGGATGTGATGACTGGAATTTTCTGTTCGAGCTCAGTGCGTCGGTGTCCGGCGCAACCTGTGTGGACCATCCGCTCAGATACATTATCTTCGAACCACAGTCATCCTTTGAGGATCATCTCGCTCCCGTCTCATTTAATGATCTCCTGGACGAACCCGACGCGTCTTCAACACTATACACCAGGAAATTTGAAAGGATTTTCGGACTCGAATACGAAGACTTGCTTCCGCAATCAGTGAGGACGAACCCCAACGCGCGGCATTCTTTCTTCCTCCTCTTCCCACACCGCGCTGAGAAAGAGGCCATCACGGTGTCTCGATGGTTGAAAGCAGTTCATCCAGACTGCGAGGTCTTGTCGAGTCTTTCCCCTGGTCAATGGACTGGCTTCCTATCACTCGAGCATGGCAGCGTTATTTTCCATGAAGACTGTCTCCCTCTGATCCGGAAAATACCGAATCTGGGCGGTCTTTTGCACAAACGTCGCGAAGATTTTGGCTTTCTGGCCTTTGAAAGATCCATTCCGCCGACGTCCATCCTGGAGAGTGGAGAAGTGGTGGAGCATAGACTCGGAAACATTCACCTACGGGAAATCTTGAAAGATGGCATCGCAGTCTTGCTGACCCCGAGCTTCATTCTCGCCCACCCCAAACGGACATATACCATCCTGAAGTGGTTCCATGAGATTGCTCCCAATGACGGAGCTGGCATTCCTCATGCAAGAGTTGCCGTCTGGCATGGTATGAGTGACTGGCTGCGTGACCTGGCACTCGAGAAGACGGAAAAGCAGAGGCACCTCGCGAAGTCCGTTTCGGACGATGAGTTGAGGAGCATGGGTCTTGATGACGACTCGCTGCTGGTCAGATGGCAAACGTTTGATCTTGTCAACCACATCACCATCGGCTCGGCGAGCGAAACCTCAGACCTTCTCGCATTTGCCCCTCGGTCGATTGACGGCAATGATGAGCAAAGCCTAGTCAACTGGTTTGGCTGGTGGTCAGTCATGAATGTCGAGCCTGTCCGAAGGTTTGCCGTCCTCGGATCAAATCCAACGTCCCGAGAACGGCTGGCACGGTGCATCTCATTTCCAAGCTACGCACCTGGCACGCAGAGCGACCCTGATGCCTTTGGTGTCGCCGAGGGTCCTCCGCCAGGAACTCCGACGGCGCCCCGCGCACCCGCAAACGAAGCCCCTGCGCTCACGCGCGACCTCTTGTGGGTGGTTGATATAATCAAGGGGAGCGCGTGGTGCCCCGTGGTACTATACCATTTCCCCATCGCTCACTGGCACGTGGACATGCCGTGGCAGCACGGCGACATTAGGTCGGACTTTCGATCATACAAGGAGTGGATCAGGTTTTACAAAGAGAACATGCCCATTGGTCGTTCAGGAATGGCCAAAAACCCTCACAACACCTATGCGGGTTTCTTCCATACGGCCGAGGAGGACTCAGAGACTTCGAGCTCACACAAGCCGCCCCATCGTCATCCCTGGATCGCCATCCTCCGCCCTGAAGAGGTGCATAAAAAGCCATGGTGTTACCACGAACTGCTGATCTGGGACATGGCCTTCGAGAAGAAGCAAGCCGAGTTGAAAGACTCTACCTCCCATGACCTACAGGACGCCCATCGAGAGCTCGTCTACCAAGTGAGAGACGCTCTGGCGCATGACATGCCTCTGAGGAGCGTCTGGGTTGGCGGCTTCCCTGTCGTGATGCAGAACCCCGGCGACAACCCGGTAAGCGTCACCCTGGACAGCCTCAAAGGTATCGTGGAAGACGTGAGAAAATGGCTTCCACCGAAGTACTCAAATTTGGTAAACAAAGGGTGGTCTCCTGTACGTGTAGACCTAGCGGATGCAGGGCGCAGCGGCAACCCCTCCCCAACGTCGGCCAGCGGCGTGAGCGGCCGAAACGGGCCCGTCTCGGATAAGAAGCAGACGACCTTGGCGCAGATCTTCCACCCGCCGCGGGGGGATAGGGAGAGAGAGCCGTCAAATTGCCGAAACCATCTGTTCGACGCGGCGGTCTCGGCACAGGGAGCTGCTGCCGGGACTACGTTCGATTATCTCTTCCAGACTACGGCAGAATGGTACCGTGCGCAATGCCAAGAGGGCCGAGGGTATGAGCACGTCTGGGTGACGACCTGGGAGGAGTTCTACAAGGCTCACAATATCCCCTGGTCCCAAGAGATTTGACGGTGCAGTGGCTTTGGTGCGAGGGTGATGATCACTTTGGGGAAAATTGGACTCTCGAGTCTCCATGTCGTTTCAAGTTTCACGAGCATACATGATGGGAACCTGCGAGCGGGTCAAGTTAGTCATTGTTAGCGCCCCTATTTTCGAGTTGTCAAATAAATGCTCATGTATTATGTATGATGAGTGCTTTACATTGCCTGCCAAAGTATGCATCTTGGAAAATCTTGCGCTCATGATCATGTGCGTGACAGATTTGATGAGAAAAGGGAAACAAAAACGACAGCATAAATGAGAAACAGATTGAAAAGAAGAAGACAGAAAAAAAGCATAGAGCTCTAGGGCTGCCCACTTAGGGGGATATGGTATGTTCCGGCGTCTCCCATTTCTCCATCTCTAAGAAGACTCAGCGTATCGAAGTGGTAGGGAAGTTGCGCGTGCTCAGCAAGACACCCTTTATCCTGCGAATGTTATCCCTCGCCTTGCGGATGTCGTCCTCGGGCTCGGAGCGCCGGTAGTTGCCGTACATGTCGAAGCCGCCGACGAAGTCGTTGCCCTTTCCGTACGCCATGCCGTCGAGCTCGTCGCGGAAGAGGTCGAGCACGGTCTCGACGTCGCGGAGGCCCCTGTCCTGCGAGCGGAAGTCGTCCTTGAGGCTCGCGAGCGTCTTCGTGAACCGCGAGAGGCGGGCGGCGTGCTGCTCGGTGGTGGAGGCGCTCTTGGACAGGGAGGACGAGTCGGAGGCGTTGCGATTGCAGGACGTCTGGGTGCCGATATCGCGGTGGAACATCTCCGAGGGATCGTCGTCGTCGTCGTCGGCGGCGGCGTTGGTCGTGGACTTGGTACCGTCGGCGGGGGCGTTTTGGGGCGGGAGGACGGAGACGGTGTCCTCGAGCTTGGAGACCATGTCGTCGAGTTTCTTGGAGGTGGTCTCGTGGAGCTCGACGCGCGCCTCTGTGAGGCTCTCGATCATGGGGTTGACGACGAACTTGCTGGCGCCGTAGAGGATGGCGGACAGGCCCGTGACGGCGCAGAGCGTGTTGACTAGTCTCGTTTTGGTGACCAGGGGGCCTGGGCGGTCTGCTTTTGCGAGGAACTCGGGGTATGTGACGATCGGGGGCCGCTGGGCGACGAGGGTCGATGAGGATGATGAAGGTGCTGATTTGGGCCACGCCCAGGATGAGGATGAGGCCGAGGAGCTGCTCGCTTCGCGATCGTCTTCGTGGTAGACCTAGAGGGGATATCCGTGTCAGTCACGCATGCGCCTCACGTGGACGCCCTTCATTCTGAGGCTCCTGGACGGATCTCTTTTCTTTTTCTTCATCTCTCATTGTTTTCTCCGTCGATTTTTCTCGGCCGTCTCTTACCTCTATGGAATCCGCTTGCGAGTCCTCCTCGTGTTCCTCCACCTCCACGTCCTCGTCGTCCCTTGGGGCATCCATGAGGTCCCGGATGTCGTCCTCGGAGACGCCCTTGGATCGGAGGAACGCAATCTTCTTGTCCCGCGAAGCAGTCCTGACATTATACTCCTTTAGGAATCGCCTCGCGACGTCGAGCTGGCTGTCCGCAATCGACGACGACGCCGATCGCCTGCCGTTCTGCGTCGGGTCATCCCTCTGAGGGCTGTATTGTTGTGACTGTTGCTGTTGCTGCTGCCGCTGCTGCCATCGCGGCGCCAGCCCCTGCGGCTTCGGCTGATCCGAGTCGTCCATGATCGGTTCCTGGTTTCCTTTTGGGAGACACCGTGCTCTATCTCGAAGGACCGTGAATGGAACGTGATGAATCCGAAGCTGGCGAAAGATTGAAGAGGTGACGTTGGGGCGTTGCCGGGTGGAATTCGGCAGGGCTGGATGGATGCAGGTGCCTCGGCATGCAGGAGGAAGCTGCGTCCAGCTGAAGTCCAGCGCTTGCCCCGACGCGTTCTCGCGGAGGCAAAACTTCGGCACGACTGTTGGGTCGCCTGGACTCCAGGGTAGGGGATCGCTTCATCGCACGCCCCAGCCACATACATACATACATCAATATGTACATATGTAGGATCTCGATCGTGTACCTCCAGGAAAAGGGGGATTCTGAATTCACACAAGGGATTGAATGGTTTCGCGAGGGACTTTTTTTCTCTTTCATTTAGGTTGGAATATTTCTTGTTCTGCGGACCGACGGATTATTGATGGATCTGCTGAATGAAAACCATTTCGATGCGTGCCACTGCGAATGTGCGCCTTGCGAAGCACAATTCGGCCTCTTTGCAACCAATTCTTGTAGTGCCAGCTCAACTCACCACAGACTGAGAACGTTCTCGGAAAGACCATCTTGATATTCGTATTATCATCTCCTGATATGAATGAAGGAAAGCTTCAATGCCCCTTGAGATGAAGTAGATGAACTCGGAGGCGTACATATTGGGACATCAATAGGTACTCCGTATGTATGGGCATTGATGTCTCCAGCATTGAAATTGATTGCACGGGGTGTGCAGACCCGTCAATGCCAGCGATTGACATTGATCAACAAGATGGGCCTACCCTGTACAGCCATGGATTTCAATGTCCTGATTCCATTGATACATATTGTTCTCGGCTCGATTCGATTGTGGCGTCATCATCAACCCCAAGTTCCATCAACGACAATCCATCTTCATGCACAATTGCCGGCCGGTTTGTTTCCAAATCTGCTCTATCCCGATTCTGCACTCGATTCTGATTTGAACAAAGACATAGGGGATCTCGACCTCTCCCTCGCCTACGCCATCTCATCGCAGCAGATCGCGCGGTCCAGCCAACGGCCCATCGCGACAAATCTGGAAAAGGAAAAAGATTGAGGCCAAGCACACGGGAGCTCCCCTTGAGAGAGCATCAATCGTCCTCAGCTCCCGCCCATCAGGTTCGACAAAGCTTGATTGATCGAACGGTCCAAGAGACGGGTGCGGACTGTTGCGGCTCAGCATTTCGTTGTGGGTTTTCCCACTGTCTCTCCCTTCTGTCTCTCCTGGGCCTGCGCTCCGGCTCTCTCTCATTTGAGCGAGTCACCGATCGGTACGCGAACACACGGTACGTTGAGATCGCTCTCGTCCTTCTCGTCTACTTCCTTTTTCTCGGCTTTCTTCGAGCACGATATTGTGCCATCCAGTGATGGCCAAGCCGCCTGCTGGAGTTGGCACACCGCGACCTCCTGCGAGGGAATCGATGCATCTCCTGCGATACATTCGAGAATCCGGTCCCCCCTGGTCCAGCGCGATTCGGGGTCAATCGATCCGCTTCGTTTTTTCAAGGGACGGCTCGTGGCGCACTGGGCGTCTTTTTGGAGAGTGGATAGATGAAAGGGCTGATTGAGGGCTGAGAAGACGGTTGCGTGCATCCAGACTGCTGGATTGCTCGATCTCAACCTGGCATCGCCGCACGATGGCTCTTCTCCTTAGCTCGGATATGGTTCATTCATCCATTCCACGATCCAGATCAAGGCATCCGGCGCTTTCCCCCCTCCCTCATGGACCTACATTCCCACACATGTCGCAATTTCCCATCGATCAAGGCACGACCACGACCCTACGAGTGCATCAAGGCACCAGGCGGGTGACCAAGCATCGAGGATTGACCCCCCTTCTTCCCCAGCATAACCCTTGCGTCACCGCACCCTTGATGATACCGTCTCTAGGCGCATTGCTACTCTGCTTTGGCTCCTCTCCATCTTGCCCAACTTGTTGCTTTCCTTCCTCGAAATAGCCATCCTCTCTATCATGCAGTCTTCGGCATTCTTCCTCTCTGCTCCCATTCAGCACAGGAAAAAGCGTGTCAGATGGGCTGACCTGGTTGATCCAAAGATTATGTCCTCGCGACGCCCGGGGCGCCCTAGTATCAATACCATGGCATCGCGCGACTCGTCGTCCTCCGCGGACGAAGACTCACAACTCAGTGTCACCGTCAAGGTACCTCCGACAAAGCTGCGCCAGGCCACGCAGGCCACCAGTCGGCGCACCGGCTTGTTCGAAGGAGGCGAGATTGTGCATGGCAAGCGCAATCGCGGCGGCAAGAAATCCTACATTGTCGACTCGAGCCCCGATGAAGACGAGGACGAAGAGGAAGAGGAGATGGTAGTCGAAGACGACGATGAAAACGACGATGAAGACGAAGACGAGGTAGATGATGATGAGGAAGATGAAGATGAGGAGGAGGAAGAGGAGGAAGACCAAGATCAGGAGATGGGAGAGGAGGATGCCGAGGGCGAAGAGGAGATGGAGATAGACGCGGAAGGGGAGGAAGACGCCGAAGGTGATACCGATGTCGACATCCCGCGCCGCCCGGGCCCTGCGCCCGTGATTAAGGTCTCACGGTCGACACAGCCTAAGCCCGTGACGAAACCGCCCACGTCGAACCCTTACCGGGATGACAGGCGACTCGTCCCGGTCGATGACGATGACGACGACGAGCTCAGCGATCCCGCCGAAAGCGATCTCGGGGATGATACCATGGGCTACGGCGACGAGACGATGGGAGACGAAGATGCCGAGGGCGAGGAGATTGAGGTTGCAGCAGATGACGACGAAGAGGAAGAGGATGAAGAAGAGGAGGAGGAGGAGGAGGAAGAGGAAGAGGAGGAGCAGGAGGAGGAGGAGGAGGAGGAAGCCGAGGAGGAAGAAGACGATGACGACGTCGAGGGTCAGCGGACACGACGCAGAGAACCTGAAGTCAAGAAGACCCCCAGGGAGGCAGAGGAAGCCAAGAGGAAGAGATCTTCGGCGGTTCAGGGTCGTCTGGGCTCGGAAGAGGAGCTCGACAGCGACGACGATATCGATCGAGAAGAGACCCCCGATCTGGCGAAGATGACCAAGCGTCAAAGAGCGCGATTCGAAGATGCTCCGCAGGAGTACATGAAGCTTTCAGACGGTGAGTCTACTGCGATTCTGCCGTCGCCCTTCCCCATTGTTTACAAAAGCTTGGAAATGGACTTAAGACTGACGAATGCCATCTCCAGAAATTCAAGTCAAGAAAGTCTTCACCGCGGAAGAATTATCTATGCGCAGACAGGAGATGGCGCGGCGAAGGCGAAACCTCAGCGAGAAGCGCACCGAGGAGGTCAAGGTATGTCATGCCCCTTTTCTACTCGTGTCTCCATGCTCTGAACCGTGGCTCACGCTTTACCCCCCCCCCCTTGGCAGATGGAAACGATCAACAAGCTGCTCAAAAAGCAGGCGCCCAAGGTCAACCGCAAGGCTGCGGCGGCGGCCATCAGTGCGGCGGCCATCGCCGAGGGCTCCGACAACGAGGCGCCGAAGCCTAACCCACTGTTCATCCGATGGGTCAGCAACAAGAGCGGAAGCCAAGTGTCGATACCTGGGGAGATTATGGAGGGACCGGCTGGCAGAGTTTTTGGAGGAAAGCTGGTCGAGGAGGTGGCTTAAAGCAAGAAATACTGCTTGTTTTCTTTCTTTTTTTTTTCGCTACGGGAGGAATATAGGATACAGTTTGGATCGGCATGCTGTGGGATGGATTGATACTGGAAGCCTGACTAGGCACGGGCGATCAAAGGGCTGCCGGGGCAATCCCATGGATGGCTGAGCTGAATCAACAGAAGATCAGATCCAGATTTTTATGGTGTTTTCACCCCTCGTTCTCGATGTTCTATTTGTCTTGGTCCTCGAGCAAGCCCTCGTCACGCAGAAAAAGACCTCGAACAAAAGATCATGGTCCTCGAGCCAAACAGTCCCATGCCCGTCACGTCCCAGAGTTGAAGCCGCGCCGTCAGCTCATCTCCCAGCCATCGGAGATTCCTTTGTGCTGGAGCAAGCAAGGATCCCCAAACTATTCCAAGTCGGGGGTTTGCCTGATGCGTTTAGTCCATGTATGGATCGAGGTTCATCTCCGCAACGCGTACTCGTACATACTCAGTACTCGTACTCACTCGTCGGGCCAGCGGTTGGTTCACAGACGTTTAGCTGGATCAAAGCTAGTGGAATCGGACGTGAGAATATATTGCATTTGATCCATCAATTGATCTCCCCACAACACCATCCGCTGCAGCGAGTGATCACGCCCACACCCGCCCGCATATGTAGGCATTGAGGAGCCCGCTTTCGGCAGCATACGAGTACAAAGCTTCCCAGATGCTGCATGCACCTCGTCACAGAGGCTGGGTCTCCTCCTTGCATCGAGTCCTGCGCAGAGCTGCATGAGTACCTGTATGTACGGGTTGTTCGAAACAAAGATCGTGTTCCTCAAGCTCTAATTGTCCTCGTGCCGGACTCGCTTGACTCTCCGGACGACGACAGCAGCAGCGACGACGACAGCGTCACGGAGAAGCAGAATTCGCGCCGTCTTGGTCCTGCAGCGAGGATCGGGGGTTGCTCGTCACCCTGCATTGCATTGCCTCCCCAATCAAAGTCCGCTGCCGCTGCCGAACAGGATCCTGCATATCTGAGGCACCACTCCCACGCCATTCTGTCGATGGTCATCAATATCGGAAACACGCATCCTCGACTCCATCGCGACTCTCAGCAGACGCGACGGCGACCAGCCGAGCAAACGGCGGCGCGGCCCAGGGATTCTCGTCCGTCCGTCCGTCCTGTCTGATACAAGCGACGCCGCCGCCGTCGTCGTCGTCGTTGACGCGAAGCCGAGATCCGAGCGCAGGCGAAGGACTCCCGACCGGCCGGCCAACGCTGGGGTTGGGCGAAGAGAGACAAGACAAGTCAGGGCTGCAGATCCAGCCCGCGACCGAATCATTTTCAGACTCCAGCCCGCGGCGTCATCACGCTCGCTCCCCTGCTCTCCCATCCTCCCACCCCCGCTCCTCAGCCCGGGTAGCGTCCGCATCGCATCCACTCGCACCGCCTCGCGTTGCCTTTGCCGGTCTTGTTGACACTGGGTAATCGGCCTGGGAACCTAACCAGAGTCGCTCTGCAACTGGCATGCTGCCGTCGATGATCGAAAAGAGCGCAGCTATGTCGCCGCCACAGCCGCCACCGTTGCCAGAGATGCCGCTGGCCTCGTCCCCTCCTCTATCCCACCCTGCCGCCGCCGCCGTCTCATCCTCATCCTCCTCGCCGTCGCCAGCTTCATCCTCCGTTGACGCCTCTGATACGGCTGCTCCTGGAGGAGAGGAGGATGGCCAGCCAAGCCTGAAACCCGATGCGCCCGAGGAGGCCGTCCAGCAGGAAGATCAAGGTCAGTCAGTCGCTCACAAGGAGAACCAAAGTCTACTCCGCAATACGAGTACCTACTCTTGGGGGATGCTGCCTCGAGCCTTTTCCCCTCTCCACCCGCTCTCTGATATCTTGTCATCTCACCTCTTTTTTTTTCCCTCATTTTTTCCCTCATTTTTTTTCTTTTCTTTTTCTTTTTCTTTTCCATTTTTTTCTCTCTCCTTCGCGCCTTCCCCAGACTGTTTTCCGCTTTGGGTTTAGCGGTGTGGATTAGCCGCCCACACCACGTCTGACCAATCAGATAATCCGGATTACTCCAGGAAACGACGTCCCGAGTGGGATGGGTCGCGCCTCCCCAAGTTCCGTCTCGATGAGGATCCTCCATCGATGCTCCTACAAAATCCTACGCCCTTTGGGCTTCTGAGATTCTCCTCCTCTTCATCTTTCCCTTTCTTCTCTTCTCCAAGATTTGGCACCGAAGCTGCGATCGTTTGCACTCGCTGTTCCGAGGCCCCGTGTCGAAAGCACACTGCGTCAGCAAGGTCGAGACTGCCGGCGAGGCTTGTCTAGCACCAACGGGCCGACGGCCCATGCGATGACATCAACGCGTGGTAGTCTCTAAGCAGCCCAGACGGCAACGCTTTGCAACCGCCTTTTCTTTCATCAATGCGCTACCGCGGGCCAGATCGTGCATGATATCACCCTTCATTTTTTCCTCTCTGAATTGTTCTCTTCTTCACCTTCTTCCTCATTTCATCCTACGCTTGAGTTTCCTCACTCCCCGTACCACGACAAACATCTTTTCGTCCAAGCATTTCCAGTCTCACACTCCACGCCGGACCTCACGCGAGCACAGAGATATCCATTTATTGATACACCAGTACCCGTACATACTCATCTTTGTGTGAGCAAAGCATTGGACGTGAGCGTCTGGTGGGACGGTTGCTGACATTTGGCCGCCTCCTGGTCCGATCAGACCCATCCACACAAGCCGCCGATCGAGTCTCGCAGTCGTCCGAGGGCCCTCTGGCCATCTCTGAAATTGCGCCGCCGGTCACGGCACTCGCCCCTCGGGCCAAAACTCATCATCTTCCGGCCACCGAGTCCACCAACATGATATTCTCCGACCTCTACAAGGGGCGCAAGATGTCGCTCTCCAAATTGCGCCCTCACAAGACCTCGCACGAGCCGCATCGGACCACGGCCCCGCCGCCCGAGTGGCTTGAGAAGGAGTACGCTGATCTGACTTGCAAGGACAAGACCAAGCAGAAAGCGGCCATCAAGCGATACATGGAGGCTACGGTCAAAAATGACTGGGAGTTCCAGTGGCCGGCCCACGGCTCCGGGCAGGCCCACTCTGACTCCAAGAAGAAGCCCGAAAGGGGGCGGAAACGCGCTTGCCCCCGGCGATATTCATCGGACGAGGCCGCTCCTCATGCCAAAGCTGCATCGGGAGATAACGATATTGCCATCGATAGTGGAGCTGATCTTGGTGGATCATCAAGACTTGACAATGGTGACCCGCAGGAGCACGATGCCAACGACGCCAACAACAATGTTGACTTGCATCTTGACGACGACAACAACGACGGGTCCTCCTCCTCGTCCTCATCTTCCTACTGTGATGAGGAAGACGACGACGACGACGACGACGACGACGACGCAGAATCCGTGTACAGCGTTGTTTCCGAGGACAACGTGAATTTTCGCCCTCGGCTGGAATGGGCGTCGGAGCTCTCGGACGAAGGCGAGGACGCCCCAGACGCCATTCCCACCGTCTCCCCCAGCGCCATCGGAAGCCTCGAGGCATCTCAGGATGCCGCGCTGAGGTCCAAATTGAGCAAACAAGCTCGCCGAAGAAGGGCGAACCGCGAGGAGATGACCTGGAATGAGGGCCTCGCTTGCTTCGAGGCGCGGCGGGACGCCTGGACGGGCGCGAGGACCGTTCGAGTTCGCACCAAGCCCACGCCGCCCCCGAGTGTCTCGCCGCGCTCCGCTCGCCGTTTCTTCTTCACGCGGTCCAACTCCGGGTCGACAGCTGCGTCGACATCTCCGTCCAACACGTCTGCATCCGAGCCTGCCAGTGCCTGCCAGGAGGGTTCCGTCACGACTTTCGACGCTCAGTCGATCGCCAAAAGCGACTCCTCGAATCACGGCCTCAAGAACTTTGGCCAAACATCGACATTGTCGCCGCTGGATCAGATACCAGAAGAGCTTCTGCCGGTCGAGACGCTCCTGCCTCTGCCCTATCCCATTCTCCCCCCGACGAATGTCTTGCGAGCATCCATAGTGCCCCAAGTATATATGGGTCTCTACGACAAGCTCATCATCAATAGCCTCCAGCCGGCGTGCCCGATCAACCTTTCTGATATGCTCAAGGCATGCGTAGTTGGCTGGAAGCGCGACGGAGAATGGCCGCCCCAAACGAAAGCCGCCGAGCCGGTCTCGGCAGCGCCCAAGAAGCAACAGCAGCATGTGAGGCGGATCTCGCTGGGAGGCGTCGAGACCATGAACACGGTCCGGCGGATGAGCTTTGGGATACTGGGTCGTGGGGACGCTGATGAGTCGCGAGCGGGCAAGGGGATCCGTCGCAGCCTACAGAAAGCATTTGGATTTGCAACGTCGGCAGCTGGTCCGGAGACGTAGCGAGGCCTTGGCTTTCAAGGGATGGGAGACCCTGTGCTCCGGAGTTTTCATTCTCTTTCGGGGTAAGGGCCAGGAAGCGATGTCATGGGTTCGGAGCAGGTTTGGACACGATGGGTGTTTTGTGCAATTTCCTCTTTTTTTTTTCATGATGGCGAGTCTCGAACATGTTGGGCCGAAGACATTTCCTTTCAAAGTTGGCATACATTCTATATACCCCCCCCCCCCCCCCCCCCCCCCCTACCCCCCCCTACACCCACACCACCTCCCCCACCTACCACCACTACACCACTCTTCACACAATACACCCACTACCTC